>LJIJ01001894.1:0-34563 GCA_001718145.1 Orchesella cincta
CATAACCACATCTGTTACCAAAATCAATGTCATGATTGTAAATTAGTTTAGTTTTGTGATATAAATCAACACTAACAATTCTATTCTGTGACAGTTTAGAAAATCTTGGTCAAGGTTTATACGTAGGCTGACTTCAAAAATTGAATAATTCGTGATTTTAATCCTATCTTTGACGAGACTTTCTTAATATCTTTATAAAAGACAATTCACACATTTCGAAAGGAGAAATAATCGATTCTCTGATGTATCGCCGTTTTTAATGAACGTAGAATCTTAATTATTAAATTAAGAGTAATAATACAAATGTTTGATCTACTATTATATTAATGGGTGTAGATCATCGCATAAAGTTCCTATAAGTAGAGATTTTGTAAGATATATACTCTGCATCTCTTTGTTAACAAAACTAGCTTAACATGACTAAAACTCCGCTACCAATGCCAAATTAGTATTGTGAAATGAAGTATTTTATGTTTCTTTATGGTTCATTTATGCTGTTGTCCAGGAATTTATTTTAGTCTTCTTGACCTTTTAACGCCAAAAGTCTCATCTCTTGTCTTGACTGAAGCTGTCGATCTATAAAATTAAAATTCACAATTGATGTGCGATTAAATTCTTATCAACGTATGCTAATACGTGACAAAAACACATGTAATGAATGATATGATTCAATCAGATAGCTGAGTCCAGCTAGCGATCGTACACCAACTAAATTCACCTTTTACTGTACCAATTGAACGTATACTCCGTTATCTGTCAGTCATTAAAAAACCATTAAAAGCATGTATCGTTGTTCTACTCGTATAAAATATAAGACAGCAAACCAGAGAACGAAATGAATAGAGAAAATAATGCGATCTCTCGTCAACTGGTATTTTTATCTACCTATATGTTATGATGCGTTCAAGTCATCCACTTCTGTATACACTTCACAAACATAATTCACGAGAGTCAATCGCGAAATAGCATACAAGTCACACGCCTATGTAATATACACCGGTTTTGCAATATAAATAAGCATAATATTATGCGGTTTTAGAGAATAATATTTAAGCAAAAGCCACGTGAGATATTCGTGAAAATCATCCTCAAGTATATTAATAAAAATTCGATTGAAATGTATTGCTGATTAAAGCAATTTTATACTCTTAATAAACAACTTGTTGTTGTTGGTTTCCTTAAATATGTTGGGAGGTTGCAAATTACGACTTTTTGGAATTAAAAAATTCCAGCCAGCTAAATTTTTATCAACGTTCAGAGAAAGGAAAATACGAGTTTTGGATCTTGACATAAATTACATAGAAACTTTAGGAAATTCGAAAGATGCTCATCCAATTTTAATACTTCCTGGTGGTTTTGGTACGAAAAACTGTCACTAATATTTTTGTTGCCATTATAAATTTGTTGGATGGCTTCTATAAATTCGTGCATAAAAACAGGTTCAATCCAGATGGATATAAAGCCGATATTACCAGCATTGGATACGGAAAAGTTCAAATGGATTGGCTGGGACTCAGTTGGTCACGGAAAAAGTCGACCACCAAACAGACCATACCTCCCAACAGGGTATGGATGCAGTTATGAGTTTGACGTGAAATATGCAACTGAGTTAATGAAAGTAAATTATACAAAATGGACAATACGATATTTAAATTGCAATATATCCCATCAACATCTCATTCCAGTGATCTGCTTTTAACAGAAATTAGAAATTGATTACTACACAATTTTGGCCTGGAGCGGTGGAGGCGTTACTGGAATGATGATGGCAAACCTCCACCCAGAACGAATATCTAGCCTGGTTACTTGGGGAACTTTTGGATTTCTTGGGCAAGAAACTAATCAGCTTTTTAAACGTATGTATTATTTTCAGAAAAATTCAACAAATCAATTATGAGTATAAATGAAAAAATATATGCAATTAATTAAGGTTTTAGAAAAATCGGAAGCAATGGAATTCCCGACTCAAGGCGTATTGAACTTATAGAGATATACGGCGAGAAACTACTCCAGGAGATGTGGCATGATGCAATGACTGAAATGATAGCAATGTGTGAAAGTAATGTGTACCGGGAGGGAGGTTCATTTGAAGACGTTATAAAAAATATCCAATGTCCAACACTGATTATACATGGAACGAAGGATACATTCTTCCCAGTTTCATATGCACATCATTTAAATTCCACACTTGCAAATTCAAGGTAACTCAATATTTAATACAGTTTTTACGGAAGGAACCCATAAAACATTGAAACTATTTTCAAAAAATTATTTTCTATTTTGTAGGTTGCACATTGTCAAAAATGGGACTCATAACCTTCACTTACGACAAACCCACGAGTTTGTCAACTGTATTCAAAATTTTGTTGAAAGTTGTTTGCAGCAAGATCAATTAGCTAAACGTAAAATCCGCAGTATTATGTAGAAAAATAACTTGACATTTAAAATTGACGCTTAAACCAACGTTAAGTTAAACTGTTGAAAATAAACTTAATTAAACGAAAATATTCAAGAATATCTCTTACAAGCTCAATGCATGTGTGATAATATTTATTTTCAAGATATATTAAAGATTTTCAGTTAATGATTCACGACATTGTGATACAATCAGCTAGTGTACGTAGATTTAAATCTGAAATAACTTATTGCATAGCAACTCTCCTGACGACAAGGGCAGTTATTAATCCCGATTATTTATTCACAGTGAACCTGTTTATGAACTGCTGCGGATGATGATAGTGGAGTTAATTGTCCCTAAAATGAAAAAAAAATTAGAAAATATCTCAATGGAATTTGACAATGTCTAATAATTCCATTATGATTTGCTCACCAATATTTTTTTCTCAATACCACCGATGATTCTTATATGCAGTGCGATTCCGGAACAGGGTTTCCGTTTCCGAGCCCTCCAACTCCTTCACGTTTATGTTCTTTTCGTGCTCATCCAGACTCTTCTACAGTTCCTTGAAGTCATCTTTCAGTTGGGAGATGAGCAACAGTTGGTCACCAACTCTAACCTGTTTAGTTTTTGCTATTAACCATTTCGCCCCAGACAGCTTTAAAAAACACTGAAAACGCTCGTTCCAGATCTCAACCTCGATGAAATTTGAGAAACGTAGTTATCCCTACAAATGGGACGAAACTGGGGAGACTTTTCGGGGTTCATAGTCTTGTCAAAACTGTTAAGCGCCAAAATTCCTAATTAATTCAAATTATTTCGATATATATATTTTAAAAAATTTGTTAGTTTTTAACTTTTGAGCAAATAGTAGAACCAAAATTCACAGTATATTATTAAGCTTATGTGGACTTGGCCCCATTTAAATTTCCCTCGTACCAACCAAAACAAAATTGGTCATTGGGATACATTGAAACTTGTGTATTTTAGTAGGCCATAAAAAATTCAGCTGATGATAATGAATAGCATGTGAAAAGGAGGTGAAACTTGTTGATTTTTGTTTTACAACAACAATCTAATTTTTAATAAGCTTCCTAAATTAATTACAAGTTATAATGGAGGGGCTTTGCTCAGTTTGTGGAGTGCCAACAATCCGTCCCAGTCGTGATACTTTACACGAGACAATCACAAATCTGTTAACGAAAGACGCCGAGTTTCGAGCATTTTTTCAGCGTTTGCTCAACAGGATTGGGATGAGTGAACCACCGAGGTTCGAAAGCCCCTTCATGTTTTGCTCAAGATGCATGATCGTGGTAGCGGAGATGAACCAGTCGCTCAATGAAGTTTAGGAGGTGACTGGGCAGTTTTTGTGCATAAATGGTACATTAAACAAATAATTTAACTATACCATTATAGCGAAACGTAGGTAATTAAATATTTAATTTTTGATTCAACTAATTTAGCTCATCTATATTTCCTTTTCAGTTTGTGTCACGTCAGCAGAGGATGTTCCAGCGGTTTCAGTTTCATCATTAACTTTGACCTTGACCTATTGTCAGGTCGGAATTGAAGTGGCGCTAGCTGCTGAAAGTTATCATTTGGAACGTGGAATGTTACGATTGTCATTATATACGTTTTCTGGGCTTCACCCTAAGATGTTTAGAAAAATGGATGATGGAATGGAACACGAGTAACTTCCGGAATAGTTCGGGGCTGAGCAAACTCATATAAAATGTAAGGAAAAGTAGCGAGATAAAAATCCGATCATTACTTATCAAATTAAATACATATTTTTTATAATTGTAATTTGCAGATGAAGACACCATGACATTTCGAGCTCAAATTGTTTTTGGGATGTCAGGGATGTGTCCCATCAAAGTTAAATAGCTCATATTTGTGATGTCAATCAACAATTTTTAACTGACAGATAATATAAACTCAAAGTTGATACTTATTTTAAATTCGAGAATTTTGTCATGTGTACGAAGTTGTATAGTACCAAATTAATTGATGTTGGTTGATTTATTGTATTTGTTTAAAATCGACAAAAATGAATGTGATATATGTAATTAACCATTCTCCAGTTGGTCTCCCGAAAAGTATTATAGTCTAGAAGAACCTGTTGGAGTTTGTCCAACAATAGTCTGCATTTTCAAATAATCTTAACTCCTTTTCTCAGGAAAAAATTTGGGTTTCGCATCTGTACCTATTATTATCTATCGTTAGAATTAGGTGAAAAATGATTATGTGGTAATATAAATTGTGTAATCTATATTTATGCTCTAATTATTATGCACAAATGTTCATCAGTTTTTATGTCTTATTTAAAGGTAGAGTTTCTCTTCTCTGGTTTTTGCAATCTGGTATTATGAGAAGTAGAAAGTAGTAAGGAGATTTTGGAAGTTGTGTATTCCAAATTTTCTATAAATAGTTGACAATATGACAAAATCCTGTTATAAATGCCAAATTAATATTGTAAGATTAAATCGCTAATATTTTTGTTTATAATCCAGTCCAGATGGTTCATGTCCAAATTCTTTTTGAGCTCGAACCTATCAAATCCATCTTTTTCGAACTTGATTCACGTTGCCGAAACGTAGTAGTGGAGCATGGACATGTTCTTGCTCTCGTTTTCGTTTATGAGAAACAAGTGTAACATTCTACTCTACTCTAATTCTGACATATAATTCCATCATTGCATTGGTATAATAATGAATTAGTTGGTTGGAATGTTGATGATTTGAATTTGTTTGCGTGAATTAGTATGTGTCATGAATATGGAATGCACTCTGATACTTGAACAACCGGCCTAGCAGCTCGTGGGAAAATGTATGAAGCTGTTGAATGAAGGTAAAGATATTCGACAATGCTGCGAATGTGTGTTTTTAGTATGAAAAACCATAAGACGGTTTCTGACTTCTTACTACATAGATGATCCAAAAATTATTCTTGAATGCCATTCCCATTTCTTAGTAGTAGGCGCTATACCAGTATTACTAAACCAACGCACACTGTGTAGTATGTGTACCTCACCTTGGGCAAAAGGTTGTTGGATCAGGTTATTTCCAGACACACAACAAGCAAAAATCAGGAGCTCTCTGTGCATACCTGTTTGTTGGTGGTGCGATGGAGCGTGAGAAAATTGTCTGGAAGAACTTGTCCTTTCAAGCTCAACTTATGTAGGTAGACATATATAACATTATGAATACAATCACCAGTTCTGCGTATGCTTTTTTTTATAATTATTAGGTAGCTCACACAATCACCGTCATACTGACATCAGAGCAAGCTCACAACTTGGATGATGAGAATGATAATGATGTGATGAGTCTAATAATATAAGCTTGTATAACTCAAAAAGAATTCAAAGAATGCGTTAAGTTCCCACACGCTCATTTTGTTTATAGGCAAAACTTCAAAGTGACGCTTCATAACATTTTCTTGCAATGAATATCTTAGTTTATGATTACTTTGTTTTCATTTTCTGTTCGCTAATGATATATGTGTAAACATTTGCCCATTTCAGTATGAATACAGGCTCCGCATCCGATAGATCCCTTTCTGAAACGTGAAGTTGAAGTGTATTTTGTTTTGTTTTCATAAAAATAAATATTCTAATAATCGGTAGTGTTTCTGTTTACAAATTTGCATAACAGTTGAATTCCTGTGGCGAATATCTACAAATACAGAGGAAGAAAATTTGCGACAATAGGTTTTCAGGATTTCATTTAAGAGTGCTCGTAATTTAAATGAAACACAAAAAGAAGAAATATGCAGACATTTCAGCGTCAACTGGATCGTGCTTACGAATCCTTTCTAAATCAGTTGGTGTCCACCTCTGAGGATTTAAATGTAAGTTTTACAGTAATTTATGGAATTACCCAAGCGTGTTACGGAAATTGACAAATTTTTTGCGGTCTAATTACAGATCATTGAATTGTATACTGAAATCCTTTGCGTTCTCCTGCATCATCGAAGATTCTGTGATGATAATCAATCAGAAAACAATCCCTTGATTGAACACTTACAGAAAGTTTTTAATGTTGATAATGACAAGCATGCTGAATTGTTAGCTACTGCTGAAAATAAGGATGACAAGCCACTCGTGCTCAACTTGAAAGTAATAGAGGCTCGGGATCTCAAAGGAAAAGATGGTAAGAAGCTAAAAACCCATTCAAATTGAATTTTTTCATAAAAGGGAATTTGAAGATTACAACCATTTTATGTTTAGGATTAAGTGATCCTTCTTGTACAGTGTTTGTTTCTCCAACCCGTAAGAAAAATACTTCTGTCAAATCAGAAACGTTGAATCCTGTCTGGCAAGAGTGTTTCTCTTTGTACGTAATCTATAAAAAAAAGTGTTTGATAAATGTTCTTTCAGAAATTTTATAATGTACTGTAATTTCCATTTTTATACCGTAACAGACCTGTTTCTAACGGAAAGGAAGATGTCTTTCATATCGAAGTTTGGTAAGTGCATTGATTGAACTTTCATATTATTAGATATATTGAGAGAGGCAAATATGTGAATACTTAAAATAGGGACAAAAGAGGTGCTGAAACCGTTGCAGAAAAAGTAAGGCGTATTAATGATGTGAAGTCAGGCAAAAGTCTAAAAAATTTCATGAGGGAACTGACAAAAGGTTCAAATGGCAAGGAGAAACGTGACTCTTTAGGGTGTTTCAAGTTACCTCTAAAGGTAAATTAAAATTTACAAATTAAAGTAACTTATTATGAAAACTTTTGGAAACTAAGCTATATTGATATTGATTATGTAGGATATTCCAATGGAAGGAATAGATGCATGGTATCCCTTGGAAAGTAGGAGTGAAAGCAGTTCAACAGGCTTTGGAGAAATCCATTTAAGATTGGGCTTGGGTTTGGAAAAAGAGAAGAAAGTAGCTGTAAAAGAATACTACCACGTTTTACATTTGATGCTAGCTTATGAGCTTGTCCATGAGCAAAATATTGATCCATACGAGTGGGATGGAGGATTTAACAATGAAATGTCAAAAACCGTCTTGCAAACTTTGGAGTTTCAAGGTGGGCTTAATAAAAAGGAAATTGATCTAGCGCATTGGGGAGTGTACACCAATGTCCATTGCGGTCAACACGCACTCAATGCAAAAATATTTCCACCATTGTTGGAAGTCAATTTAGAGCATCTGAAATCCAATATTGCTGATGATTTCGAGGAGGTACTTGCGATGAAGAAATTAATTTATTAAAATTCAAAGATTTTTGTATAAACTATAGTACTGTTTACTTTTGCTATTTACAGATGCAAAAATATTGGATCTCGATGGAACAACTTGTTGAAAATTTTGCATCTTTTTTTCAAAATATGCACCGCAATCGGCACCTCTTTTCATCCAGTTATGATGCCACATTTTGTGCTTTGGACATGCTTAAGTGAGTTTGTTCACAATACCCCATTGAATTACGGATGTTAAGCAATAATATGATTTAAATTTTATAAATTTCAATTTTTCCAGAACATTAGCAATGCTAAAATTCTATCTGACAGAAAATCCAAATATCACAAGTGAATATGAACTGAAACTCTCTGCAGATTGGATTATAGACAGGGTAAAAAATGCAATTTTCCTTTGTGCAAATACATAGTAAGTTACAAATTGTCAAATTAATGGTTTCTCTTGTCTAGCAACACGTTGACTAAATGTAATTAAAAATATTTTATTATGAAGCTTTGATAGCGTTGCATCTCATAATTGGAAATTGGAAAGGGCTCAAGTAGAACACATGGTGAAAGTTGGAGAAAGATTGATTGCAGACTTGGAGAAGTGTCTTGATATTTATCAAAATGATTTTCAAATGTAAGTTAACTAAAATTTTACTGTACATAAATGAATGGGTTTACTAAATTAAAAATTTGTGGTTTGATAGGTCGATGGGCATTGACTACTTTGGCATTACGTACCAAGTTTACGACCAACGGGTATGTTTGTGAAGCTTATTTTGTGTAAAACGTATTTTTTAACTAACTCTGAATTAATTTTTGTGTTTTTTAGTTTGCTAGCATAGTTGAACCGCTGGTAGAACAAATATCAAGTTTTCCAACTTCCCAGCAAATGAATGACGATGAGTTTACCAGCCGCAGAGAAGATGAATTTGCAATTGGAACAACACTATTCAAACTGTATTTGAAGCTGAAGCAATTTGCAGCGTATGTTTATAAATAATTTAAAGCTTGAAGATTATTTTCCCGCATAACTAAAATTACTAAAATGTATGTAATTTTTCAGGTTATCAACAAACGTTGAAAGCCCCAACGAATTTTGTGTTCAAGGCAACTTTCACAAGTGGTTCGATGACAGAGTTGTATTTTACTGGCTTCGGATTGCAAAATTCAAAGCTGAAAATTGCATCAGAGCTGCTGTAGTACGAGATAATTTTCAGCCTTTGGGTGACTCAAGTAGAATAACATCATCAGCAGTAGACACCGCTGGATATTTGCAGAGAGTATGATATTGTTCAAAACAATTAACTTTATCTTTCAAGTAACAATATGTTTTTCTATAACTGAGGATAATTTGTAATATGTAGATTGAGATTTGGAACCAGCTATCATCCTCTGAAATGCAGAGTTGGCAGTCTTGTATTGCAAAAATTTTGGAGGTATGGATTTAGGTTTATATAAATGATTTATGAAATTTCATTTTACCCCAATAGTTGATGCAACCTTTTTTTGTTTAGGATCTTGGTAAATGTGTCTTGTTTTACGCAAATTTAATATCTGAGAAAGTAGCACAAATTGGAAACGATCAGGAGGAAAACTACCAAATTTTGGATAAGGTTCATTGATAAATTTTAATTGAATTCAATGCTATTTGTAATTCAAATTCGGATATTCGTACATAAAAAGTAGTCAATATGTATTATTAGGTATTAATAGTTATTTTCGATTTTGGCTCAATTTAGGTGTGCTTTACTGTCAACAATATTGAACGGGTAGCTGATGAAATGAAGTTAATAGGAGTAAACTTTATGACAGCAAAGCTTGCACTACGCGACACAAATTCAGTAGCGGACCAACAACCAAAGCTAACATTAATAGCTGTGATGGAACAGGCTGCCAAAAATATCAGCGAAAAAAAGTCTGTCATTTTGGAAGACGTCGGATTAAAGGTATTTACGATGACAGCTCCAAATTATGTGAATAATTTGTTTAAAACTTGAATAGCGTTATTTACTTTCTCTTTTCGTTAAAACAATAGATGCGAAACGTTATTCAACAAATGATGACGGATGCGACAGATTCAGGCTGTGACGAAGATTACATAACAATTCTGGAAACGTATCTGGAATATAATTTGCAAAAGTTGAATAAAAAACTATCGAAGCCTACATTTGCAACAGTGTTTGGAATAATTTGGAGGAATGTGTCAGCTTCCATTCAACACGTCACTAAAACAAACATCGAGGTATGTTATTAATTTCTGAAAAAGCTATCAGCAATGCAATACTTTTAACTATCCATAGAATAAATTAATTATTTTTAACAAAATTATTTGCAGAATGGAAGAGAACCAAAGTTTTTCCAGGAGCTGCAAAAAGTTGTCACAATTCTCAACAATTTCTTTCAATCCGATGATGGTTCAAGTAGGGTGGAATCCACTTCAAAAATAACGGAAACTGACGAAATTGAAAAACTATTGGAAATTCACGGAGCATCAACATCAGATTTGATTCTGAGATACTTTGTGGAGCGACACAAGATGCAGTCATATATGCGCAACAAAACTCCTTCGAAATTGGGTTACTTAGCTGTCCGAGCTCAATACTGTGATGATATTAAAACTTTACGAATTGAGTTGCTAAATGCCAGGAATTTGAAACCGGGGGATTCCAATGGTAAATCATAAGTAGTATCATTTTTTAAAGTTTTTTTTAAATATTATTTTTGTAGTTAACGTTATTTATCTATTTTAGGCGTAAGAGATCCCTTCCTCAAGGTCATATTGGTGACAGATACCACGCTCCCAATAATTTCTTTACACAAGTCGAAGGTCAAAAAGAAAACTTTGTTTCCTTGGTTTGACGAAAGCTTTTCATCGTAAGTTGAATACAGAAAAAGTGGCTGTTTTTAAATATAGTTTTCTAATTTCAGTTTTTTTTTGCACATTTAGAGTTGTTACAATCGACCCCGATGAACTTTCACATGGCATTCTCATGTTCACCTTAAAAGACTACGGTTTACTAGGAAAAAATGATTACATTGGAGACTGCTACCTACCTCTCAAATCCGTTCCATTTACAAACTCTGATATGGAATTCAAGGAGCTCCCACAAGAGGTTTTACCTCTCAACTTGCCAACAATTGAGGAACTTGACACAAGAATCTTCCAAGCTTTGGAAAGACGCCAGTGTGACAAAGATGCAGTCGAGTTTGTAAAGAGAGAAAGGACAAAATGCCCTTCAATATTGTACCCGTCAAGAAGAAGAAGTTCCAGTTCAATTTTTTATACAAACGAGCTACAGTAAAAATAATAATAAATTGACTACATATTTCAATCCATTTTTACAAACTGGATTTTCACCTCATCTGCTGAAATAATTACCATATGCTTGCACATCACCATGTAGAGCAATCCTAAGAGGTAGTAAAGTTTAAATAAGATTCATTGATAATGGGGATCAACATCTTATCGTATTCTGATAGTGATATCCATCCAATTTACCATTTTCAGGAAGAACCTAATCAGTTGAACAGTTGTCTGTTATTTATAATTTCAATACAGAAGAATAAGATTTTATTCCACATAGCCCTACTTGATCTGTTCTACACCATCGCTGTAGCTTTGTATATGAAAGTACCTCATACAAAATAGAAGTTCATATTGCTTGCAATGATGGGAAAGTTTGAGACTCCAACCAGTTTTCATTCAGATCATCATATCATACTCGTGGAGGATTGTGATTCCAGTGTCTAAAAGGCCTAGTAACACTGATACTTGCAGGGTCACCTTGTCCGTGGCCTAAGTAGATCAAAGTGAAAACCAAAGGTTAAACTATATAAAATATTTTATTTCATCAATTGGTAATACAATGTGTAATATGTTTATAATAATAAATTTTTCTCGATAGTCATTAGTATTGAAGCAGGTTCAAGCTTGTCATATTTTCTAGATGTTATTTTTAGCTACAAGTAGGCTATTCTTACTATCATTAGGTCACTACGAATTACATATGTATCCAAATATTTACATCAGTTTACGTGCACATTGCCATTTCATTCACTTTGCATTATTCTCCTGTAACTGACAATGACCACAAGTTTCTGTACAAAGATTGAAGGAGGATTCTTGTTCCTTACAAATATATTGCACCCGACTGGAATCTGATGTAAAAAAGAAACGTAAAAATTCTCATCGGCTCTGTATACGTAGTCAAATTGCTTGAATATAGTTGGGTTGTACAGTAAAATGCCTACAAAGTGAGTATGCAACCAGCATTGACCCCATTCATTGCTCCTGTGTTCCAGCCAGAGCTCTGAAAAAGATTATGCTCAAGGCTAACCAGATAAAGTTCAGTAGAAAGACAGTCGTATACTCTTTCATGCAGACTTGAAAAGCCGTGCTTATGCAGTAAACTGCTGATATACGCGTAAACAAACCAGTTGAGTGTTGACTTTTGTGGCTACAACATGAACTTGCGATAAAACATTGCAAAAAATTTATAAAGTATTGAGTATTTGAAGTTGCTGATACTTTTGAATTCGCTCTCAATAATTGTATCATCAAGTAGGTCAATAGTGATGTTGGGATATTGCAAATTAGGACCTTTTGACCTTCTTAAAATTTGCGGAAGAGTGAGGTTTTCATCCTCGTACAGAGAACAACAACTACGGGTTTTGGACCTTGATATCAATTACGTAGAAACTTTAGGAAACCCGCAGGATGCTCATCCAATCTTGATCATACCAGGAGGTTTGGGTAAGTAAAACTAGACTATTATGTTTGATGTTTGTAGCATGTTAGAAATTTGGTTACCTGAATAATTTCTGCATATATTTATTACAACGAACTGAACCATTTGCATTTATCAGGATCCGTTGAAATGGACATAAAACCAATAATACCTGCGTTGAACAAACAAAAGTACAAATGGATTGGTTGGGATGCACCAGGTCACGGAAAAAGTCGACCTCCAACCAGATCCTATCTACCATCAGGGTACGGATGCAGTTATGAGCTTGACGTGAAGTATGCGCTGAGTTAATGAAGGTAGATAGCCGTATTCAGAAAAATAATAAAAGCAGATACAGATCAAGTTATAAAAATAAAAAATGCACAAAATTATTTTTGTGAATTAAAAAAAACAGAATTTGGGATTTGAACAATACACAATAGTTGGCTGGAGTGGTGGGTCTATTACGGCAATGATGATGGCAAACCTCTACCCAGAACGAATTTCTAGTCTGGTTACTTGGGGAGCTTTTGGATTTCTTGGTCCGGATGTGGTCCGTGCTTTCAAGAGTTCGTGTAAATAATAGAGTAAATTAAACGTGTTTATATACGCAATAAGTAATAGAAATTAATTTAAAATTTAGATTTAAAAAAATTTGGAGCACTGGCATCCCCAGAACCAAGACGTAGCCAAATGATTGAAATGTATGGAGAAAAATTGTTTCAGGAGATGTGGATTGATGCGTTGAATGAACTAATTGCAATGAATGAAACGGATTTTTACGGAGAAGGTGGTTCATACCAGGAAACCATAAAAAATATTCAGTGTCCAGCACTCGTTATACATGGGACGAAAGATGCAATTTTACCTGTTTCATATGCACAGCATTTAAATTCCTTGTTTGGAAATTCAAGGTTAGAAATTTTATCAAACCGATTTTAAATATGTTTCATAAAATGGGAATTTCATCCCAATGTTTTTCAATTTTATAGACTACACCTGGTGAATAATGGAACACACAACCTTCATTTAAGGGAAACTAATGAGTTTGTTAGTTGTATTCAAAATTTTCTTGATAGTGTGATCCCTTTGAAACGTGATACGTAAATTTATAAAATATGTTCTCAATTCAAAAACAAAGATTTAGTTTACGAAATGTTTTAAACGCCGCCAGCACTAGTTTTATCACATTATCCACTTTTCATTTTTCTCCTCTGACCAACAAAAGACTAGAAGTTTCTGTGTAGACAGAAAGCGTTTATCTCGCAGTAGACAGAAAAGTGTTAAAGTTGCGCCAAGCTGGAATCTCATATAAAATTAAAATGGTAAAATACCCAACAGGAGCATTTGCGTAGTCCAATTGATTTAGTTTGATTATAGTGTCGAGTATGCAAACTCTATTGCCATCATTCTTACCTGTATTTTTAGCTTCATTTCGATTTGAATTAACAGACATATATTGAACGCGGTTTCGTAACTCTGTGAATGAATCCCATTGTTCAAGGTTAATCAGATAGATTTCAGTGGAAAATGCTGTCGTAAACCTTTGAACGCAGAATTGAGTTGTGCACATCTAGTTAATTGCAGGTATGTGTGGACACCTATCCAGTCGAAGTTTTAGTATCGTGCCTGCAACATTAACTCGCGATAAAATATTGAAATATCATAAAATAGGTCCGCAATGATGTTGGGATATTGCAAATTACGACCATTTGAACTTCCCAAATTTTACCAGAGAGTCAGATTTTCATCTATATACAGAGAACAAAAACGACGGGTTTTAGACTTGGATATCAATTACGTGGAAACCTTTGGAAATTCTCAGGATGCTCATCCAGTCTTCATTCTTCCAGGAGTTTTTGGTGAGTACAACTACCTTTACAGAATATTATATTTTTATAGTATGTTTGGATGCTGCAATCTTAATAAATTATACAGGATCCATTGAAATGGATATAAAACCAGTAATACCCCAGTTGGACAACAAAAATTACAAATGGATTGGTTGGGATCCACCAGGTCACGGAAAAAGTCGACCACCTACCAGATCTTTCCTTCCACCAGGGTACGGATGCGGTTATGAGCTTGATGTGAAGTATGCCGCTGAGTTAATGAAGGTAAGATAACCTAATTTAGTAGAAAGATAATAAAAGCAGATACAGATCAAGTTTTCAAAATAAAAAAATGTACAAAATCATTTTTGTGAATGTTTCAAAAACAGAATTTGGGATTTAAAAAATACTCAATCGTTGCTTGGAGTTGTGGATCTATTACAGCAATGATGATGGCGAACCTCTATCCGGAACGAATATCTAGCCTTGTTACTTGGGGAGCTTTTGGGTTTCTTGGTGCAGATGTAGCTCGTTTTTTCAAGAGTTCGTGTGACTAAACCTGATGTGAAATCTGTTAATGAATTTGTAAATCAGAATTCAAAAGTTTAATTTTTAATTCAGATTCGAAAAAATATGGAGTTCATGCCACTCCTGAGCCAAGACGTACCCAAATATTCGAGATGTACGGAGAAAAGTTGAGTCAGAAGATGTGGAATGATGGTTTGAATGAGCTAATAGCAATGACTGAATCGAATTGCTACAGAGAAGGTGGTTCTTACCAAGAAACCATTAAAAACGTAGAGTGTCCAGCACTCGTTTTACATGGGACGAAAGACGCCGCTTTCTCAGTTTCATATGCACATCATTTAAATTCCTTGTTGAGAAATTCAAGGTAGGAAACTTTATGAAAAAGGATTTGAATGTGTCGGAATAAAATGGGATGCTCTCACACTATTTCACAATTCCAGATTGCACCTTGTTGAAAATGGAACACACAACCTTCATCTAAGAGACACAAATGAGTTTGTCAGTTGCATTGAGGAATTTTTGGATAGTGTGGTCTCTTAAAGATTGTTTTAATTCGTATATTCCTTGTTGTAATATTTGATAGAAATGTGATGTTTTAAATAATTTCTTTTCTCATTACTAACATTTGTCTAGCCGTTAAAATAATAAAAGCCCAGGTTCATTTCTTTAGTTTTAATTGAAGCAAGTAATGTCTGCTATTCGCCGGATGAGCGTAAACCGACCTTGAAAATCATCTTAACTCTAAAATCGGATATAGGTAGATGAACCAAGGTAATCTTGCTTTTCCTGTTTTCCGCGCCCGAGTTTTTCCCGAATCAAGTATGACGCGTCTGAGACATTCTTATCAATACGACGAAATGCCAAAAACTAGTGAAACACTGGACCATTATAATAAAACAAACAAACAAAAGAAGATGAGCTTTCCAGAAAAATCTTTCAAGCTTTCGAAAGACAGTAATCTGATAAATATGGCGTGAAATGAAAGTCTGATGTCTTAAGTAGTTTTAAAGCTTTATGTGGATTTATTGGGATTTAAATAAATATTCAAATTGATTTATTATGCAGGCACAATATACACGTAAACAAAAATGTTAGTCGTGATTTTGACAACGTTTGACTATGAGTTTTGTAAAAACTATAAAATGTACACACAAAATAGAAGAGAATTGATTTGATGAATAATATATCTTTAAAAACTAAATACTAAATATACGCCTACTAAACGCCTCCAGTTTCCATCAATGGCAAGATTGCGTACTGACTGGAACACAAACACTTGAAGAAATTACTGAGCTCAGTGAAAGTAGGTCGTTGTTCGGTATTAAGACACCAGCATTCTTTCATTCTTGAATATCTATTGAGGGAAGAAATTAATACTTCAGAATCTGCTTATTTAAAACGCTTAAATAGTTACCGGTTCCTGCATACATTTCATCTGAGGCAAACTGTGGATTTGGTGGCCGTAAACCGTTTCGTAAATTCTCTACAAAATCTGTCTCAAAATTTAATTCCCCGTATGGTGTGCTACCTAAAATCCAGTCAAGAACAAATGCGTTATCAATTCGCCCCAGTTTACCCAAAGTGAAAGTTATTACCATACTGATACCTAGGCTATAAATTTCCCAAAGCGTTATGCCATAGCTCCAAACATCTGATTTCAGTGTAAATTCTCGCTTTGTCAGTGATTCATACGCCATCCATTTCCAGGGCAAGGCTTCTTGAGTTTTTTTCACGTAGGTAGAATCTTCATAAAGTTTTCGAGAAAGTCCAAAATCCCCTATTTTGCAGGTTAATGCATCATCCAACAGAACGTTCCTTGTGGACAAATCAGTGTGCACAATCTTCTTTCCAGAAATGTATTCCATCCCTTCCGCAATTTCAATGGAAAAGCGATGCAGATCGTAAATGTATATAACATCATCTCCAATACCCTCAAGATTCTCTCTGTTCTGTTCAGTTACGACTTGTTTCTTTGTTCTCAAGTAACTTTCCAAAGAGCCGTTTGAGCAAAATTCAGTAGCAATGAACAATATCCCTATTTCAAGAATAAAATATTTTACATTATTTATGGATAACTTTTGAGAAATATCCGATTTTGGAGAAAATTCTAATAATAAATAACCCTTGTTAATCTCCTTCACATAAGCGCCCAGAAAACAAACAACGTTTTTATGCAAACCAACATAACACAGGACTTTGACTTCACTCAAAACGCTTCTAAAATCGTTCTTTGAGCAGCTTCTATTTGGTCGCTTGATTGCAGCCGGATTTCCTTTCACCGTTCCTTTGTAAACTGTTCCAAAATTTCCAAACCCTAGTACACTTTGTGAATCTGTACAAAGTTCAAATTATTCATATTATCCAGGTTATACTTCATCTTGTTTCTAAGCGTAGTTACCTATATTAATATCCAAAATCGAGAGCTCACAATCCGCAGTAAATTTCATGCATTCTGCAGCAGCCCTAAAGTTTACATCGTCAACTCCTGATGATTGTGTCCTTCCATTCAGAAAATGCTGGATTTCTTCATCTGATAAATAAGTTTTTCTTTTGTATCGAATGCATAAAATGGAACCGATTGCCAAGCCAAAAAAGAGCAGTCCGAATATTACGGAGAGCAGCATCACACTGCGGTTCGCAGGTGAGGGAGGGAAACTCGTTGGCTCAACGGTGCCAGAGTAAACTTTTTAATTTACAAAATATGTTAAAAATACATAAAGTTATGTTAAATTAGAAAAATTAAATAAATACCTGAAAATTTTTCCTCGTAAGTATTGGACAATGCCAAATCCGATTCATTTTTTATGCTCCACCACCCATCTTCCCCAAAAGCTCTTACTAACAAGTAGCTAATATTATAAAAACTTCCAAATTGCTTAAAATAGGAGAGAAGACGGAGATAATGTTCCATGGTTGCTGCTTCTGGAGTTAGGTTGACCTCACTGTCAAACTCAACCCGGATATAAATGTCTAAATGTGGTTTAAATTCGTTGAAAACACGCTTTAAATATATATGAGTATCAAACTCATTTTCTATACTTGAACCATCTAATTCATGCTCACAAACAAGATAATCGAGGCGGTCTAAAAACTTGCTTATTTGAAACCGGGTAGGTTTCCTTACTATTAATGCCCAGAGGAGGCGCAAACAGCTTCTGGAATCGTACACGAATCCCATTCTGAGAACTGGGCTGCTTTCAGGAAACACATTATCTTCAAGTAACAGACTGTTGTTTGCAGAAACATCGTCAGCGAGCCAAAAATGTGACCCTTTTATGATAGCCAAGTCCTCTTTAATATTACGTGTTATGCTTTCGAAACGCGGACGGATCTCCTCCATCTTCCAATAAGTTTCTGGTTCTGGGGCAATGTGATTAAATAAAATTTGTTTTGTTGGCCCAATTAAACTTTTGGAATTTAGAGAATTAATGGCCAGCAGTACATCCTCCCAATTATCAGAGACTACGATTTCCACTAAATCAAATCTGCTAAGAATGAGCTCTAACATTGCTTCGTACTCTTGCACAGAAACCCGGTCGTCATTTACCTTGATATGTTTTGTATTAAAAGTTAGTCCTAGATAATTATTGTGAAAATACGTAACCCCAAAATCAGACGGGAAGACATCCTCAAGTAGATTCATGCATGGATCTAAAGTCCAATTGTTAATACCCTCAGGAAAGTTGCGAATTACGAAGGAAGGGTGTAATTCCGCAGTATCCGATCTGCTGGCTAATGTGGTAATGTGTGGTCTCAGAAAAGACAACCAACTTCCTATTTTCTGATTTTCATTCGAATTAAATGCCCTCCCTAATATCAACGGTATTTGGTTGAATTTTCCCCAATTTACAATGGCTTCAAAATATTCGTTAACATTTAAAATTTCAAAGCTGCAAGTTGCTGTTCTGTCGTTGTTGAAAATTGTGGCTTTTATTAGAAACTGGAGAAAAACCTCTGCGTTTGGCTGCAATTTGAGAACTTCACTCCTGTAGCTATTCATTGCTTCCAACCTGCTTCGTACGGAATTTTCATACATCAAATAATTTTGATGGTCGGTGAAAGAAATGGTACGAAGATCTATTGCTGATCTCAAAATATATACCGTGCCGTCAATTTGTTGACAGGCATTTACAACCGATTGAATGGTGGAGAGCTCAAGCGATCCAAATATTGATGAAAATACACAGCCAATCTTTGCATTGTTTGACATTCTTCTGGCAAAGTAAACATCCACATTGGGTGAATAGCTTTCTGTTCTTTTTAAAATTGCAAAAGCCAGCGTCTTTGCAATCACGTTTGGAAGGGGTTGTGAGGAGCCCTGTTCAGCGAGAATGTTATACACTTTTTCAACTGCAGACCAATTATAGTTGCAAGTAGAATAGTCCACAATTATCTGCAGCGGAATATTCGGGTTGGATGTGCTTAATTTAGAATGGAATTCCCGTAATTTCTCAGATTTCAAAAATCTCCACTCAGCTATTAAAAAGTGTACAAAATGCATGAAAACTAGAAACTTAACAAAAAATTAAATAAAAAATTGCTTACTTACAATGGGTTAGTACTGCCTGTGCAAAATATTGTGAAAATGTCTGCAGTGCGGAAGGTACGTACCAATTTGTACGATCGCTTCCTTTGCACGAAGTAGTATAAAAATATGGCGTAATTGAAACCTCTTGGTTTTGTTCAGAAACGTTGTTCCGTTTTTTCCCAGGCTGTGAACTCAAAAGCGGAATTATGATAAATGGAAAATCATACCAATACTTGATGAGAAGTTGGCGATGATGCTCATCTCCAAGATGTTTTGGGTACGGATAATAATGGATTATATGCTCCTTTTTCCTGGTTGTACAGCTCTAGCTATGAAAGCCGCAGTTAACCCACTTAGGAAAATGAATCGTTTTTTGAAAATGCCAAGTGATTCTGTAACACCGGCTGTGTTCCCAAATTTTACGTTGGTTATGACAATATTCGACTGTTGCAGTGCGGGCAGAAGCTTCAAACACCCTATAAGACTTTCACTGTAGCTAATTCCAATATCCAAACTTTCACCACTGGAGAAATTTGTGACAAAATTTGCTGGATTCATTAGTTTCTCCCAGGTGGAATCCTGCACACTTTCTAAATCAGCACACGTTGTATTTTGTGACAGTTCAAAATTTAAACACAGCACAATATCCGGCATTGTCAATTTGTGCGTATTTTCCAAGGAAAAGTCCAAACTAATGGTAGAATATTAAATTTAGAATTTATGACACATGCTGACAACAATGCAACTTGAAACTTACGTAATAGAAAAAACCACGGAGAATATTAAGTGCTCCTTCATTAGATCGTTTGTGGCATGTACCAGGTCAGCAATTTCCGTGATTTTTTCATCACATTGCCCACCAAATAGTTTGCAATCTGTGTTTAAAATCATTTGTATAACTCTGAAATTAACGCTAAAATACAAAATATGACATATTTAGAAACCTACCAGCATTATACATAGCATTTATTAGAGATTGGTTGAGTAAATTAGATTGGAATTCCAAATCTGTGGCAAATTCTCCAACGGAGATTTTCTTTAGAAGCAACGCGTTGAATGGTTCAGTGCAGTCGTAGTAAACAGCCGCGTTCATTTTTGGCCAAAGTATTGCAATGTGAAGAAATCGAAATAGTGTTTCAATTTGCCCCATTGTAGATGCAAATATGTGCAAACTGGTGAAATATTTTGCAATGTAATTAATCGCAAAATAATTAACTTAATACGATGAATATATTATATAGAATGAAAATGATATTAATAGTTTTTAGTCTTGGTTTCTAAAAAATACTTAACGAATAAGGAATTAATTTTTTATTGCAGGAGATTCTCACAAAGATGTGTGGTTTCCGGCTCATTACACAGCTTATGAATCAGACAATGAAAAAACATTACCTCGAAATTGAGTTTCATTTCCTTTCTAACCCGAAAACAAGTTCTCAAAACATCTACAAAATTAACTAATAATCATATTAACTGTTTTCGTTAGTGACCACATCCAGAACTATATCATGGGTCAACTTGTTAGCGGTTGAGTGTTTACTGCAGAATAAAACTTTCACACATTCAATAATTAATTTCAATGAACATAATAATTATTGCGATATAATTAAACTGTTGACTGTGGTTTTGCAATGAAAATAATTAATAAAATATTGGATTATCCACGCTAAATGGTGCAATCAGCAATCAATCAAGGCTTAATTGGTTAAACATTCTCTTGGGAGACTCGATAACGTCATAGTTTTCATTTAAAACTAGTATTTCAAACCTTGTCCTTAACCAGAGTTCTTAACCTGCAGAATAAAATTTAATTTTTAAGGATACATTTCATACCATGGATTTGTAAACATGCATAGTTTATATGCTTACCATAATACGGAATAAAACAATATTCATAACTGGCAAGAGCCTTCCCCAAAATTAATTTGCCATCATGCCAAGCTCTACAAACATAAACGGGTTCTTTATTTGCTGGATCGATTCCAGCAACAACTGCGTTTCTTGGTATGATTTTAGGGCAGGTTTCCCAAGTTGTTACTCCAGGTGGTGCCATCAACACTTCAAAATCTCTGTATTGGAACTCTTTCTCATAGTATGGAAAATAGCAACGGTATATTCCATCAGCGCCACTTAGAAACTTTCCTTGAATCCATTCACCTTCGTGACGCGCCCATGAAACGTATAATGTACAATTTTCTCTCCCAGCTGGAATCAATTCTGAGATTTGAGAAGGTACATATTGGGATGAGATTCATTCTAATTCAGCGGTATAATTCCCTGCTTCTGGTTCTTTTGTCCATTTCTCACGACAATAGGGTTGGGAATAGACCTCCACTGGAATCAGAGCTGTCCTGTTTGCCTGCTGGATTTCCAAGAAATCGTCCTCGCAAGCTTGGTCTAAAATATGAAGACATGTCGTTTGTGCCGTTTTACAGAATGCTTCAAATAATGCGTCAAAAGCCTCTCTGCGTGAGGGTAAAAGATCAAACAACGATTTTGACTGGTCAATTCTTCCATTCGACTTTCGTTTGGTGACCTAAAAATCAATGTAGGTTTATTAACTTTGAAAAAGACTGAAAATAAATTAAATGCTTAATATACTCGCTACCAATCTGGAAAAATCACTGTCGCTCAAAATATTTCGCTCCTGTAAGATTGCAAGAAAAGTTGGATTACAGTTTGTAGTTCTGACGAGGTAATTTAATTTTTTCTGAATATGATGAGATTGCCACAGCTCCATGGTTTTGGTTTGATGTTTGCACACAAGTTGTCAATGACAAAAATGAGAAGTGGTGTGGCTGAATGACTGCATAAGAAAATATGTTTGTTGACCACTTCTTCGTGTCATCGTGTTCTCACTAAAAATTAATGTAGGTAGGAAAAAAATGATAAATATTTATCAAACTTAAAATCAGCTACATATAATTTCAGAGGTAAAGTGATTTGAGCGTTTGAACGTGCAAGCCATTAAATTTGAAATTCAATTACACATGAATATTCACGAGTTTTCACGAAAAGCCAAGTTTTGCAGTAGTCAGAAGTATTAAGTGGTTTAATTAGTGAGGATTTGATTTTGCTAAAGCAAATACTTAAAATATTTCAAATCTCGATGAACCTTTGGGTGTTTGCGTTGCAGGCATACATAAAATGTGTGAATTTCTTTCTGAAAAACTTTACAACAACCGCAGCAAAAAATCACCAGACGTTGTATTTTCGTAAAAATAGCTGTTGTACATGATGCTGGCCGCAGAGGAAAACCCAAAAGATTTGAAAACGAAATAGGAGTTAGGAACAAAACTAACAGCTATTTGTCTAACTCTCTATCTTTTTTTGTACTACAAATATATTTATCATGTTCAAGGTCACGCCGAGCTACCAAAACATGTGCAAATATTCACACTGCAGTTCGTAATGTTGTGCCCGTGTGATACAAAACGCATGTTGTTGGGTTTTTGCTTTTCTTGCTTACATTCTGCTTTTGTTGCAAATGATATTAACACGCTAAATCATTGTGAATATCCTGATTTTATACTTCTCAATATCCGCAACCTTCATTAAGCAAATGGTATGTTCGACAATTGACACATACATGAAAATGCGTGATTCTACGTAACTAGCCTTTTTATTGTTATAACCTGATGTTTGGTTTCCACTTAATAAAAATGGAATTATGCGGGATCATTTGTGAGGGATAAATGGCCGATAAAACCTACTAAGGAGAAATTAAACTATAAATGGATTTTATGGAATTCGTCCGGGAACAGAAAAAGATGAACTCCAACTTAACTTTACCATTCCTTCCATCAGTGCATGCATGCGGGTGTGAGTTGAGCTGATAACCGTAACTAAAATCAATAAAAGAGTTGAAATAAGTGTGTAAAAGGAGCATTTTTCTTTTAAATCTTCTATCATCTAAACAGAAAATGAGATTTGATTACTACACAATATTGGCCTAGAGTAGTGCAGCCATCACAGGAATGATGATTTTGTATGAGATAATATGATTCTATATGACTAAAAATGAATGTCTATAGATTACACGCGGTTAAAAATGGAACACAGCAACCTTAATCTACGAGAAACAAAGCAGGTTGTCAGTTGTATCAAAAAATTTGCTAACAGTGTGGTCACTTTAAAACCCAATTTGAGAAATACATTAGTGATCTTTGCAACAAATTATGTATACTACATATTTCCATCACTATATTTTGCTTAATGGAGTCGACCGCATAGATGATTCACGAACCCTGTTTCACCAAATTTTTGGATTCCTCATAAATGTTTGTAGTTTCGCTTTAATTCGTGACAATTTAAGTTGCACTGTGGTTAAACCAAGGAATATTACAATGTAAGCTCGCTTGTGAGCGTCAATGCACCATGTCATCATCATACTTTATGGAAATACGGCAAAGTGTGGTTTCCTGCTTGCTTGTTGGGAAAAAGGGTTATTTAAACATGACACATTTACAAAAATTCCTTTAGTATGATAATATAAAATCGGTGCAACACTTAATAAAACACCTTATTACCAATCACCACATTTGTTAAAAATCTTAATTATTTCGTGTTTTAGTATTTTGTGCATTGAACCTAAAAACATGTCTGCGATTACCAGTGAGATGGATACAACTTATGAATCCTTTTTAAGCCAAATACTAGCAAATTTTGGAGATTCCACCGTACGTTTTCACATTAAAAGCGACTGCGTTGGGACTTATTGAGACTTCAGATTTATTGTGCATAAATTGTCAAAATATCTTTTGTACAAGGAAACTGTTTTATTTCTTTACCAGATCGAGGATGTGTACACTGAAATTCTACTTGCTTTCACTCATCACCAGCGATTTCGCGATGAAGCCCATTCTGAAAAAAACCAACTGATTTCACACTTACAGAAAGTGTTTCGTCTTGATAAAGACAAACATTCAAAGTTATTGACTGCTGCTGAAAGTAGAAAGATATCACCACTGGTACTTAATCTGGAAATAGTAGAGGCAAAGGGACTCAAAGGAAAGGATGTTAATGGTAAATTGCATATAATGTTCTAATCGTTTCAATTTTATCACAGTAAATTCATGTCAAACTGTTATTTTCTAGGACTAAGCGATCCCGCTTGTACTATATTCATTTCTCCTAAGTGTAAAGAAAGCACGTCTATCAAATTCGAGACTTTAAATCCCGTGTGGCAAGAGTACTTCTCTTTGTAAGTTTTTTTTAAATGTTCATTGTTATTGAAAATGTTTAAATTGTAGATATTCCAAAAAATTTTAATGCATTTTCTAGACCTGTCAAAAATCCTAGTGAGGATGTACTTCAAATTGAATTGAGGTAAAAAAATTCACCTTATTGTAAAAAGTATCGTTGGTAATAAATTTTTGAACAGAATATAATATACACATAATATAACAGGGACTATGATGGGGATGAAACAGTGGCAAAGAAAATCAAGCGAATAGGGAAAGTGAAGTCAAGTAGGGGTTTGAAAATTTATGTAAGGGACCTAGCGAAAGCTTCCAGTTCAGGCGGAAAGCCAAAACATGATTTTTTGGGTTGTCTTAAACTTCCCCTGACGGTAAAACACCAAAAAGTCTCAAACTATACAATGTTTTGTTAATGAAAAGAACGAACATTTAAGGATTTATGTTCTGTAGAACATTCCAGTTGAAGGCGTAGACTCCTGGTATACTTTGGAAAGAAAAAGAGAAAGCAGTTTGAAGAAGAGAGGTGAAATTCATTTGAGAATGGGGCTTGGAGTTGCAAAAGAAAAGAAGACCGTTATACAGCAGTATCACCAAATACTTCAGATACTGCTGGCTTATGAACTTGTTTATGAGCAAAATATCGAGCCTTACAAATGGGACGGAGAATTTAAAAACAATACGTCAAAAGTTATTCTGCAAGCTTTGGAACTGCAAGGGGGACTTACTAAAAAGGACGTTGATGTAGCTCGGTGGCTGGTGTACACCAATGTCCATTGTGAGCAACATGCAATGAATCCAAAAGTATTTACACCGTTATTGCAAACAATTTTTGAGCACATGGAATCCCAAGTATTTGAGGATAAGGATGAGGTATTTAGCATTATTCAAATATGCCAATTAATCTGAATATATTTATGAAAGAAATACTGAAATCATGTAATATTTTATTTTGAGCAGTTATCAAAAGTGTGGCTGTCAATTGAAAAACTGACAGAAAATTTTACAAATTTCTTCCAATACTCGCATAAACATAAGCAGCACTTCTCATCCAAAAGCGAAGAAAAGTCCTGTGTTCAGTCTGCATTGAGGTGAGTTAAGTTTCAAAATGCCCCATAGGAATGTAAAATATTCTTCTATAAAATTTCACTTCAATTTACTTTCACAGTACATTTGAAGTAGTAAAATCGTTTCTTACTCGGAATCCCATTCTGAGCAACGAATCAAAACTATCAGTGGATTCCATTGTTGATAGAACAAAAGCTTCAGTTTCTATTTGCGCAAATGAATTTTTGTAATTACAATTTTTTTAACAAACTTCTGTTTCCAAATCTCCAGGTTAACTAATTCTCTTAATTTACAGCTTTGATTCAAACGCTTCACTGTTTTTAAACTTGGAGGGGTCACAAATAGAGCACATGATTAGAGTAGGACAGTCACTGATTGCGGATTTAAAAAACAGTCTTGATGTTTATCAACCTGATTTTAAAAAGTAAATTTCAACAGCATCAAAACATAATTCCATTTGACTTGTTTTTAATGATTTATTAATTGTGAATTCTTCATTTTTAGGTGGCTAGACGTGAGCTACTTTGACATTGCGTATCTAGTTTACGACAAGGAGGTATGCATACAGTAAGCATTCTACTTTTTGCTATTCAGTTTCTTATGAAGTTTTGTATTTTAGTATGGAGAAATGGTGAAACCAGTAGTAGCAAAAATGTGTGCAATAACTAAACCTTCAAACTTGATAACTGAAGATGACTATGATTGCTGTCAGGAAGATGAACTTTCAAAGGGAACGTCTCTTTTTAAGCTGTACCTAGTACTCAAGCAGCTTGCAGAGTAAGCTAGTGATTTATTTAAAGTAGAAAGTGACGTGTAGGGAAACTAGTTATCTATAAAAACTTTCTTTTTTGTTTTAGTCTTTCATCCAATTTGGACAGCACTACAAATCAACTTTGTATTCATGGACATTTTCACAATTGGTTTCACAACGGGATCATTGTGCAGTGGCTTGACATAGCCCGGTTTAAAGCTATGAATGCCATTAAAGCTGCCGTGGAGCAAGATGTGCTTCAACCATTGGATGAGTTTACTAAAATTACGTCCTCGCAGTGGGACACTGCAGGCATTTACAAGAGTACGAGATTTTAGCTTGAATTTGGCATTTGAAATGAAAACTTTTTTGAAAAATGTTTTTAATTTTTAGATTGAAATTTGGAACCAATTATCATGGCCGGAAGTAGAAGGCGCGTCGACGTTTATTGCAAAAATTCTTGATGTATGCAGAATTAAATGTTTTTTAAAGCTAATAAAATATTTGCATAAAGCATTATGTTTCATGATTTTTTCAGGACATTGGTGGATGTGCCATTTCTTACGCCGATTTAATGTGTGAAAAAATAAAGGAAATAGAAACAGCGGAAGAGGAACAATACCAAATTTCAGAGGAGGTTTGCATTAAAATTTTAGTAATTAAAGTCATTGAAGGTTACTCCCATACATACATCTTAATTTAAGTAATTTTAAGTTTTATTTGCTTTATTTACAGTTATGCTATGCAATCAACAATATTGAACGAGTGGCAGAGGAAATGCACATGATCAGTGAGAAAGTTGGAGTAAATCACATCATTGAAAATCTTGCTGTAAAAAGTCGGAGCTCAGTAGCAGATCAATTGAAACTGACCTTAATGACTGTGACGGAAAATAACAGTCATAATATTGATAACAAAGTTATTGGCATTTTGGAAGAGATTGGATTGAATGTATACACAAAATTAACTTTCAGTAAACTGTCACAATTTTATAGCTTTTATAACGTTTTTTGTTATAATAGGTACGACCCATTATTGAAAAACTGATAATGGAAGCTGCAAACAAGGACTGCGAAGATTGTATAGAAAAGTTGGAAACGTATTTGGGAAACAACTTGTACAAGTTGAACAAGAAATTATCCAAGGATGCTTTTGAAAAGGTGTTTTCAAGTATCTGGGAAAGTTCCATGTTGGCATTAAAATCGATTGTAGACATCAATATTGAGGTATGCAATCCAATAATTAGGAGAATTCCGAAACTGAATATAAGCCATTGTTATCAACAAATATAAATTTTAATTGTAGAAAAGAAAACAACCCGAATTTTTCAAAGGGACCCAAAAGATATTCAACATTCTCATCAATTTCTTTTACCCTGAAGCAATGTTGAAACTTGATTCAGTTTCGAATTCAGATATGGTTCAAAATATCAAAAAACTAATAGAAATACATGGGTCCTCAACACCTGAATTACTCGCAAAATATTGCGAAGAGAGACAAAAAATGCAATTAAAAATAACCAGCAAAACTGCCAAAGGCTTGGGTTACTTGACTGTGCGCATGCATTATTGCAAGGATACTCAAAAATTAAGAGTTCAGTTGCTGAATGCAAGGAATTTGAAGCCCAGAAAATCTAATGGTTTGTGGCTTGATTATTTATCATTATCACGAAAATATATACAGTTTTAATTTAAGAGAAAAAATTAAAAGCTGATATTGTCAATTTCAGGTTTCCGGGATCCTTATGTAAAAATCATCATCGTGGCAGATGAGTTGCCGCAATCCACATCAACATTCAAGTCTAGAACTAGCCGCAAAACTTTGTTTCCCTTGTTTGATGAAACGTTTTTTGTGTAAGAATATGTTTGCTTTTTATTGATATTTCGGGGGTTTCTTTAGACTATTTAAAAAAAATCATTTTACTACGTAGACCTCTCACAATGAACCCAAATGATCATCCTATTCCCGGCATGATAATGTTCACCCTCAAAGACTTCGGTTATCTTGGAACCAGTGAATATATTGGGGACTGCTTTGCACTCCTGAACTCAATAAAATTTACAACATCTGATACCGAGTTCGACGAGCTACCCCAAGAGATGCTACCACTGAGCTTACCCTCAACTGAAGAGCTGAACTCGATGGTTTTCAAAGCTCTTGAAAATCGACATTGGGACAAGAATGCAGTTGAGTTTGTAAAAAGAGAACGCATAAAGTCTACCTTGTTATCATCATCAGATGAAAAACAAAAAGACATATTTGTCCCGTGAATAATTTTTTAAAAGATTTAACAAATTGTGAAATAAATATATTAAACGATTACATTGGTGTTAACATTTCATTCACTTTCCCCATGCATAAATTTTGCATGATTCTCGTATTGCCGACAGGAGACTAGAAGTTCATGGACGAGAATGTATAGCCTTTTTTATTCACTGCATTTTGTGATACATACCAATATGTTGCAGTGTTGCGCTGCAATTTCATGTTAAAATAAAAGGGTTAGAAGATACGACGGCTGTGTTCCAGTAGTCACATAGGTATGTAAAGTGTATTGACCTCATTTATATGCTTTGCAACCTTGCAGTTTCGCTTCCATTTGAGTCGACTGACACAAAAGAAGTTTTGTGTTGGAGTTCGGCAAAAATACTCGTGTTCAAGGTTAACCAGATAAACTTGAGCAAAAACCCAAATGCATACTCTTGCATGTAGCAATGTATGGCTGTGTACATGCACTGCATTGCACATATGTGTGGAAATCAATGCACTTTCAAGTCGGATACAGCATGAGCTTGCAATAAAACATTGCAACATGTGCATAATATATTGAGTGGTTGAAGTCGTTGATACTTTTTCATTTGCTCTCAAATAAATATCATTCTCAAGATAGGACTAGTCATGTTGGGGTTTACTAAATTAAGGCTTCCTGGACTCTCCAAATTTAATCAAAATGTCAGATTTTCATCCACGTTTAGGGAACAAAAACTAAGGGTTTTGGACCTGGATATAAACTATGTAGAAACCTTAGGAAATTCTGAGGGTGCTCATCCAATCTTGATTCTTCCAGGAGTTTTAGGTAAATAAGCAAACATATACTATTTATTATGATGAAAATAATTAAATCAAATTTGTTTATTATTCAGGGTCCATTGAAATGGATATAAAACCAGTGATTCCTGAGTTGAACAAGGAAAAGTACAAATGGATTGGATGGGATGCACCAGGCCACGGAAAAAGTCGACCTCCAAACCGACCATACCTCCCATCAGGGTACGGGTGCGGTTATGAATTTGACGTGAAGTATGCAGTCGAGCTAATGAAAGTATTATAACATTATTCATTAAAAACCAATAAAAACATAACGTATTAAATTTTTCAAAAAAGTTTAACGATACAAATTCCATTTTGGGATATTTTCTGAACAGATATTAGGATTTCAACGATACTCAATTGTTGCTTGGAGTTGTGGGTCTATCACTGCAACTATGATGGCAAATCTCCACCCGGAACGAGTATCCAGCCTGGTTACATGGGCGGGTTTTGGATATCTTGGTCCGGATGTGGGTCGTGCTTTCAAGAGTTCGTGCTAATAATTAACTAAAAGTAATTGATTTTTAATATTCAATAAGAAATCAAAATTATTTTAAAATTTAGATTTTAAAAAATTTGGAGCACTTGCAACTCCAGAACCAAGACGTAGCCAAATAGTTGAGATGTACGGAGAGAAATTGCTCCAAGAGATGTGGATAGATGGTTCGAATGAGCTAATATCATTGACTGAATCAGATTGTTACGGAGAAGGAGGTTCATACCAGGAAACTATAAAAAACATTCAATGTCCAGCACTTGTTATACATGGGACAAAAGATGCCGTTTTACCTGTTTCATATGCGCATCATTTACATTCCCTGTTTAGGAATTCAAGGTACTGTCATATGTTTTGTTGCAGCTTTTCATTACGTCATGTAGCTTTTAAATAAAAATTCATTGCAGATTTTCCCAATTTTGTAGATTGCACTTGGTTGAGAATGGGACTCACAACCTTCATCTAAGGGAAACCACTGAGTTTGTCAATTGCATTCAAGATTTTGTTGATAGTGTCGTTCCTGTACAACCTACATTAAATAAGTCCAAATTATAATGTGAAGATTTGCAAAAATATATTTCGAAACTTTTCTGAAAAATTAGTTTCCTAATATGACTTAGTTGTTTAAATTTTCATAACTTTTTATTAAAATAATATTAAATCCTTCATTTTGAGTTACGATTCATAACCACAAATGTGAATCACCGAACGATTGACTGTGATAACGTTAAATTTCCAATGTGTCCTTCAGTTCCAGCCCTCACAACTTTAAGGTTGATTTTTGTTGAGTTATTTTGCTAGAAGCAAGGACATTTCCCAATCGAAGTATTTTTGCAGTCATGATTGCATTATGCAGCTTCCTGTGGTTTCCTGCTTCGTGTCATGAAAACATTATTATTATACAATTACATTATAAAATGATATACAATATATAATTCGAATAAAAGCAGTTGGTACAAGCCAATGTTAAAAGCAATCCTTCCTGAGTTACTAAATTGATCAGGGAAAATAAAAGAAATAACTTGACTTTCGTATTAGTACCGGTGGCCGTAGGAAAAATTTAAATACATTTCAACACGAAATCACAATAATATTACTGATATTTTTCAGTACAGTATGGGTAAGAGATTTGCAGACTGTTGTATAACAATAAATGATAATAAACCGACTTTTGATGGTTCTATGAATATTTAAAAGCAACATCGTAAAGTAAACCGGCATTGGCCAATGGGAATACTTGAGATACTCAGCATATATGAAATATATTTGCACGCGCATAATATTCATGAGAGTATCTGCTACAAAACTCTAGACTCAAAGCGAGTTTTTTTATGATGTAACTCACCACAAAAGCAGTCACCCTCAAAAAATGTGCGCAATCAAAGCAAAGACGACTTATTATTCGCAATGTTTATTAGATTGCAAACAAGAATAAGCGTAGCTTTTTTTGTTTTGTCGTCGAGCTGTTGTGTATTATTGAAATGTATCCATTTACCTGCTAACATTCATGTAGGAAATATGTATTGTCAATTGAGTAGAAACTCATGTGATGTGAGGATATGAGGGACTGCTTTTTGTTGTGAGTTACATCATAAAAATGGGTGATGTGTGAGTCAGAGTTTTGTAGCAGGTACTCTCGTGAAATATTATGCGCGTGCAAATATATTTCATATATGCTGAGTATTCAAGTATTCCCATTGGTAATGCCGGTATTTACTTTACGATGTGCTTTAAATATTCATAGAAAACATCAAAAGTCGGTTTTATTATCATTTATTGTTATACAACAGTCTGCAAATCTTTACTCTTCTCATATTTATTTTCTTGGTAATATTATCTCTATCTTTATGTATTTATTATTTATGTTATTTCGTTTGTTGAAATGACCAAATTCCTATCTGCCTACCGGTTAATTAATACGAAAGCAATGTTAATTTTTCTTTTATTTTCCTGATCAATTTAGTTTAACGTCTAGGATTATGTATTTGCATTTAACATCGGCTTGTAGCCAACGCTTTATTCATTTATATTATTCTATTCCATGATATTAATTAATTTCATGAAAAGAAGCACGAAACACACGATAGCTGCAATATATGCAATCGTGACTGCAAAAATGATCGATCGGAAAATATCTTGCTTCTAGCATTACTTACAATACGTACAAGCTCTAAAAAATTCTATATCTTAATATACTGTGTTGTAGGCTGTCTTGGAACTGTATAAATGTATAACTTTGATTAATTTTTATATCTTGTTTTCTATTCTTGTCAGTCGTTCCGAGTCACATTTGTGGTTATGAATCTAACTCCAAAATGAAAGATTAAATATTATTTTAAGAAAGGTTATGAATTTAAACAAAAATAAAGTCTAATCTAAATTCTAAATTTTAAAATAATTTTTTGATTCCTTATGCATATTAAAAGCTCAATTACTTTTAGTTAATTCATTAGACGAACTCTTGAAGCAGCGACACCACATCCGGACCAAGATATTCACAACCCGCCCATGTCACCAGCTGGATACTCGTGTCCGGTGGGAGATTTGCCATCTAAGCTGCAGTGATTAGAGACCAACAACTCCAAGGCAACAATGGTCCGTTGTGGAAATCCTAACCTATCTGTTCAGGAAATATCCCAAAATGAATGTTGTGTATTTAAACTATTTTGAAAAGTTTTAAACGTTTCCGTTTTATTGGTTTATAATGAATAATGTAATCTTACGTTCATTAACTCGACTGCATACTTCACGTCAAACTCATACGCGCACGCGCGTAACCTGATGGAAAGTATGGATCGGTTATTGGAGGTGCGAGCTTTTCCGTGGCCAAGGACATTCACCCAATTCATTTAGCTTTTCTTGGTCGCAACTCAGGAATCGGACTGGTTTTTATAATGCCATTTCGATTGCTCCTGAATATTTCATAAATTATTTAATTATTTTTGTTGTAATAAATAGTCAGGGTTTACTTAGCTAAAACTCCACAGGAGTGGATGAGCATTCTCAGAATTTCCTAAAGTTTCTACGTAGTTTATATCCAGGTCCAAAACCCGCAGTTTTTGTTCTCTAAACGTGGATGAAAATCTGTCATTTTGATTAAATTTGGAGAATCCGGGGAGCAGTAATTTGCTAAATCCCCACTCGCAAGGAAAGAATGCAATGGCTTTTGCAGTGCCGAAATATAAATTAAAAGTTTTAAATGTCCTTTCGCAAATCATTCTGACAACTGGCGTTTATTCAGACTTTCGCAAAATACAGGTGACAAAACGAAGCGGTGCTTTTAAACCTCTTACCGGTCAGATGTGTCTTTCGTTATAAGTTGTTCGCATCTGATTCTTTGACAAATGTCATAAGCAATCTGTTGCAAAAATCCTGTCAAAAATCTTAAGAGAAATAATCCAGAGGGGGGGGGGGGGGGGGGGGGGGGGGGGGGGGGGGGGGGGGGGGGGGGGGGGGGGGGGGGGGGGGGGGGGGGGGGGGGGGGCGGGGGGGGGGGGGGGGGGGGGGGGGGGGGGGGGGGGGGGGGGGGGGGGGGGGTAGTCTCATTCATCTGATAATCTGGGTTAACTGTTTAACATTACTCCTCGCTGGCCAATTGCTTGTGTCATTTTTTTAACCACACCGCGTTAGCAGGTTTGAGTGTGGCGTTATTGCTGAATTTTAACGGATATTTCGTAAGAAGTGGCTGCTCCAATTTTAAATTGTAAACCAACGAAGCCACAACTGCTAATAGAAACAATAAGAAAAAAATTCGAAATTTGAAATTTTTTATGTATAGAGCTAATATGAAAGATGAAAAACCATTGACTGGTAAGGTACATTGCGCTTCACTTTTTACTTCCGTTTAAATGCAAGCGCATGCCTGAAACAAATAATAAATTGATTGTAAAATATTTTATTCAACGGAAACTTAATTTTGGGTTTTGCCATTACCATGCAGTTCTATTTCCATTGTCCAAAGGGCAAGTAAGAGGATGTCCTCTCTGCTTTCTTCATCCGGTGTAACAACCTCGTTCTGATCAAACTGGATGTACTGGATTCTCATAAAGCATGTCATTCATGACCCGATGAGAATTTCGAAAACTGCGCGAAGCGGCGACATAAGTTCCTGATTTCTCTTATCGATTGTGATGAGAGTTCCAGGTATTTGGAGTATGATCTTATTGCAGAAGACCTCTCTGTTCTTGGCAGCCGGGACGCATAAATCCTGTATCAAAAGTTCCTGCAAAGCGTTAATTAAAAATATGATGAAATTCTCATACTTGCCACGTAAAATCTACCGAATTATCCTCCTCTCTATGTCCTACATTTGATACCATGATCCAAATACATTCATTTCCAAAAACCCTTCAACTAAGGTGCAGGTTTTTCCTCCATTGCCATCAACGAAAGCTTTCTCAAGCTTCTTTCAACAACTTTTTCAGCTACTAGCAAGCGATACACATATTGCACTCCAGACTAGATTGTAAGCCGTAAAAATGAGCAGACTCTGTGGTCGATATACGGACTCCACCAAAATACAGGAAAGCTAAGAATTTGCCACAATGTCATCATCATACAATTTAAATCTCAGACTCTGTGAAGTCGAAAAAGGCCGTATTACCCTGGATCCATCAATGCGCGTTCCGTCAGTCCTTCTACGTTTACTGTCAAGTGAATTTCTTTCTCCACCCCTCTTAGGCAACCCTTCTGCGAGCGTCCCATTCTATTCAATCTGCAGAAAATCAAATCTCGCTTGTCCGCC
>LJIJ01001895.1:0-34561 GCA_001718145.1 Orchesella cincta
CAAAGAAGAGAGATAAGCACACAGCTAGCACACAAGCACAGCAAGCATACCAAAGCACACAGACACACAAGGCATACAAGGCACACGAAGCATGCGTAATCTATATTAATATATTATTATTTATTATTATTATTTATATATATTCTTATTATACAAGCACACAAGCATACAAGCACAATCAACTCAACTTAAGCAACAAGCATAGCAAGCACAGTTCACGAGCATAGCAAGCACACAAGCACATCAAGAGCATACAAGCAGGCACCACCGCAACACAAGCAGTACAAGCATACAAGCACACATAGCATACAAGTACAGCAAGCATACCAACACACAAGCATACAATCATACAAGCACACAAGCATGGGCCAAAAGCAACACGCAGCATACAAGGCACACAAGCATACAAGCATTAGGAAAAATCGGCGAATACACTTGGCGAGTTCATATAATTCTTTAAAAATCTGAAGACGTTGGGGTTGCGCTTTCATGTTCCACCTGTCATTACGGCAAGAGGCCGAGCTCGCCAGATAAATAAGACGTAAAAAGACTTCTTGGGTTGGCACGCAATTGAATGGAAATGAATTTGGTAAACAAGAATCTCTCTGGGCTGTCATTGGTGGAATTGCGTTTCGGTGGCGATTTAGTTTTATTTGGCGTCGCAAGCTTATCTGCAAATGCGAGCAACTGCATTAGCGAGCTTCCCACTGACACTTTAACATGGCATGTAATAATTATGGTCATGTAAGCATTGATGCGAGGCTGATCATGCATACATGAAGCACGAAGAAATACCCAGCAAAATTTTAAAAATTTGTCTTCTGTGGCTATTCTAAACGAGGAACCTTTTGAATACGGGAAGGGTATTTCCCAAACACCTCTTCTATGTCTGTTTAATAATTGAGCTTATGAATGCTAGAAACACAAAGTTGTAAAGCTTTGACCGGTTGTTAATGTGTCCGCGCCAATATGTGCCGCCGTACTGGGGCTTTGCGAGCATTAAAAATTTAAGTCAAAATAGGTAACTTTCGGTATATAACAGTTTTGTGACGAAAACAGTAGTATTAGGCAGAGAACTTCATTCTTTTTTACTGGAAAGGCAGCCAATTGCAAAGAAAGTGTCGTGTTTTAGCATTTACAGAAACCGCCCTCTCGTCGATTGCCAAAACGTTTCATAATGGTGGGGGCAATGAATACGAAAAATTCCGAAAGAATTTTGTTTTTGCCGATTTCAATTTTCCAGCGGCATTTTAAACATAAAGCAGACCGAGGTGTGAGTGGTATGAAAAATGTACTAACGGATCGTTGCAAGTCATGAATGTTTAAGAGAACGCTCAATTAGTCATTAACAAGGCAGAAGGGTACCGGTTAATGTTTGAGAACATATCCCTGTAAGTACGCTTATTTTATATTTAGTTTGGTCTAAACATAAATGTTTGACCATTCGTTAGACGTCGTTATTTTTTGCGGCTAAAAAGGCCTGTAAAACTACTAGCATATCCACAAAAAACATGTTTTGGCTAAGTAGTTTGATATATTGTGGTTTCTGATGTTCAAATGGCGGGGACGGCAGATGAGTAACAGGAAATCTAGGACGACCAAAATCATGAATATGTCACTGGTTGGGATCATCAGGACTTTTGGGGGAATAAAGCAAAACTCTATTTCCACGAACCTTTCATAAAGAGTTTTCACGTTGAATGATGGAATATTATCGTGGCTTCAAGACTTTCCTCTCAACCGACTGTTAAATCTGGAAGAAACAGAGTTAAGTCACTAATTTTGAGGCGTTTTCTGATGCCAAAAGTTTAAACTTTCGTTTGCCGAGAGGCACGGTTGTAAGTTGTGACAAAAAAGTGTCGCTAAACAACAATAGAGAATACACGCACTCATCGTTCTCCACAATGCGTGCGAATTGAAACTGAAAAGGAGCAACAGTTCAATGGAAGACTCAATATCCGTTCTACCGTGTCACAATCAAATTATCAAGGCCGTGGCGTTGGCGTTTTTGCTTTTAATCAAGTTTTGACAATTTTTTATACGCACTGTAGTTTTAACAGATGGATGTTGGGGACTTGGAGCAGTTTATTTGTTTCAACTGAATTACCTTGAGAGAACTATCACAAATTACCAAAACGGACAGTCGAACACATTAGAGTGTGGTGGGAGGATCTTCCCCAAAGAAATTCTTCTCCTTTATTTGGATTGCGATGTGCCTGAAAACTAAAATCAGGTTTACCTGCAGCAATAATAATATTTGCTCCACTATTTCCTCACTTTAAGCGTTCTTTCCTTTATCCATGAATAGCGTGCGCCCCCCAGGAGTGAGCTGATCTTTATTCCCTTCTTGCTTCCCTTGTCCCAATTAATGTTCCTTCCTGTGTCTACATCACCACCTCCAACTTATATCCTCCAAATTTTTTCTTTCAGTAGCTTTCACAAAGATACTTTTGGGGATGGGTAATGAGCAACGCCGCTGTCCGCCGAGTTAAGCTATAAAGTTTTGCTTCTTTCTTCACAACAATCGTTTGATAATTAACGCTTAATTTGGCCGTGGAGTCACACGCTTTAACATATTGATAGATAAGTTATCAACTGCTTGACTCCACAGTTAAAACTGGCAGCTTAGACATGTTGCTTTGCCTGTAATCTTTTACCATGTACAATTCAAGAGTCATTGAGTAAAGTGAAACGCGGTATGCAAGAAAGTACTTAAGGAAGAAGCACGGTACACACAAACGTATATTTTTATCATTCCTATTCAGGCTAGTGTTTGCTCTCTCTTGGTACGAGAAATCTAGAATAATTCTACGACGTAACGTTGTGTGCTGGATCCCAGTGTTTGAGAAGGACTAAATTAGGAAGAAAAATATAGAAAATCAGGTGTTTGAAATCGTAGCATTGTGTGAGAGTCAGTTGTTGTCAGTCAAGTTGTTGGTCAGTATTAAGGTGAGCAGTTGAGTGCAGTAGAGTTAAAGGTTCAAGAGTATTAGAAGAATAAAATGGCTGTTGTATACAAAACCTGTGACACGTTGTCGTTTGCTAGCGTTCGAAAAATCTTTCGAAAAGCTAAAGAAGAACTTTTAAGTTCCGAAGTTCCTCTAGGATCCGCCGTGGTAGCGAATGCCGTAAGACAAAACTGAGCTACTTTTAGACATGACGTTTTTAATTGAAAGATATCTGACGAGTAATGAGTATTTTTATATGTTTAACTTTCAGGTTTATGTGTACAGGATTGAAGCCGGTTCGCAACCGCAGTTCTGGAGGCATGATGACCTGAATCTAAGTATGCAGCGAACACTGAAACATCCGGGCCGTTCACAGGAGCCATGGTGTACTAGAACGGATTTCCAGTTATTTCGACACCAGCAAAAATTAAATTTTTTTCGTCAGGAATACGTCCCTTACGGTACCATCAATTGAAATTATTAAATACATGGTTGATGTTTCAAAATTTGTATCTGTAATTGGTTTGCAATACAGGTTCAAGTAGCAGAGACGTTACGACTTGGAGGTGGCCCTATGTTGTAGTTCACTACAAAGGGGATCATCCACTTATAGAGGAAGTCAACCCTGCGCATGGAAACTGGCTTCCAACCCCATTAAAGCAGCCAGCTCAACTACTTCGAGAGCTCCGTGGAGAAAGCACACCTGCAAAAACTCCTATTAAGTATTCAGTAAAAGGTATAGCCAGTTCTTTATTTATTAAGTAGACCAAAAATATCTTTTAATCGTAATTTATCTGAATGATTACGAAATTCTTTAGGGTATGGTACGCCTGGGACGAAACAAACAGCCCGAAAAAGGACGGGACCGGTACCACCAACTGGTACATATTATATTATTATAACAATAATGAGAAGTATGATTTTTAATAACGTGAAAATTTTCAAAAATGATAGGTTTCCATGTACGCGCTATAAAATCTCTTGGACTTAGTACGGATCAGAGCAAGAAAAACGAAGGTTTGTTATTTGCAGCAAAATTGTTCTTCCATTTAGCTTAAAAACTCAAAAAAGATTTATAAAACAGACAATCTGAAGGAGAACCCGGTAATGCTGAAAATCCGCCAGACTGTGTCAAAGCTAAGCAGCCGCTTGCTGACGATGAAGACTTTTCCTGCGAAGATGAAAAGTCTGTTTTCGATAGCTACCCGCTTTTTGAGGATGATGAGCAGACTCCTGAGAAAAATCGAAAGCAGTTTTCCAGTGAGAACTCCAAAACGATATGGAGACAAGGTGGCCATTCAACTGCTGAAAAACATGACCAGATCGAGAACCGGGATTCCTTTAAAATTGGTATTCTAATGTTTTTTTACCACTGATTAAATGTTTTTTGAAATCATAATGGATTCAATTTTAAGTAACAATAGTTCATTGAAAATTGGGAAACTTTTTTATTCATTAGACACCACCAAACAGTCGAAATCAGGACCGCCGCACAAACGTTCGCATCCATCAGTAAAAACAAGTTAGAGGAAAAAATTATTGCTGGAAAATCCCGATTCAGGCTTTCAGGTATGAATACATATTTTAATACAAAATATTTGACAACTTAATCTACAGCTAGACTTTATATGCGGCTACCTTCAATTAGGGAAGTCCAACGGGAATGTTTTGTGACTTATGGAGAGAAACATCCCACCAAGTCCCCACGGAACAGGAAGCAAGCTCAATACATCCAATACAAGCTGAAGAACAGGAAGAACATGATGACATTCATGAAGCTTACCTCTTTGCTAAGAGCCATCCTGAAATTATCTTGAAAATTGTTTTTAGTCAAATCGGTCATAATGGTGGTTAGCCATCCAGAAATGTCACAGCATTTGTCCTCCCTGCTTTCGAGAGCGAAACATCTAGTTCTGCACTATGATACGACGTTCAACATTGGGAAGTTCTTTACTTCGATTTTAACAGCGAGACATTTCTGTTCAAAGGCGATCCACTTACGCCAATTGCAGTAATGTTTCATGAAAACACACGGGAGGAAGCTCATGACACTTTTTTCAAGGTGATGAAGGAAGAAATGCACCTTAACAAACCGAATATCACAATCGTTACTGACCGGGAAAAAAGTATTATCAATGCCATCAAGTCACATCTTTCCGAAGCAACTCATGTATTTTGTTGGGAATTTGTAAAGGGTAAATACCTTGGTATAAAACAAAGACGAGATAATATAAGTTTAAAATTATTTGGTACTTTATATTCTTTTTTAATTTAGAATGTTGGAGAATGGGCTAAAACGAAATATGGAGCTGAATCATCCGGGAGGTACAAACGTGACGTGCTTAAATTGCTACATTGTGAATCTGAAGATGTATACAAGAAGACGCTAGGAGATCTTGCTGAAACTGGGATGCAAAGTTTGCAGAGTATTACGAAAAATATTTAAGCCGTGATATCGTTATGTCCTTTCGCCCAAAGCTGGAACAACTTGATCTCTATAGCGCGTCATCTGGAATCACAAATAACGCTGCGGAATCGGCGAATCGTGCATTCAAAAAAATTGTGGATAAGAAGAATTGCGGATTCTTTCAGGCAGTCTACTGTTGGTATTTTTATCAAATTGACATGCTGATTGAAATTATCGAGGGAGGTAAGGGGGACACAGCAAGCGATTTTCAACCAAAGGCCCAGTTTACACCAACCCCAAATTGGATATACATTCCTGAAAACGTTTGTGACGTTATTGATCCCAAATTGATTTCTCCTTTGGTTTTTGATGGGAAACTTCCACCAACGCTTATTACTTCAGAAACTTACAAGTCTCCATCTATTCCACAAACAACAACGTTAAGGGGAATTGCAGAATTTTTTATTGAGAAAGGAAGAATAACTTTTCTTCCTAAGGAACGCGTTTTTGTTGTAATTGGATTGAGAAAGGAGCCACACACTGTAAGACGTCAACGAATTTTGAAATTTCATTCTTTTTCAAAATATAATTTTAGATGTTTAATTTGTTTGTTAGGTGAGCCTTACAAAGAATACCTGCACCTGCCTCCGCCAACAATGTGCGCGCACCTTCTCGCTGTTTATAAAGCATGTGGTAAGATACAAATGCTATATTCAGACACACTTAAATAATACGTTACCGGTTAATTAAAAAACAAATTCCAAATTAGGCATTGAAAATCAAAAGAACTTGGTCAAGCGATGCCAACCAAACATCGGAAGGCTTTATCGTAAAACAATTAAAAAGGCGACTGGGACAGAGAAAGGACAGGGAAACAGAATTCGTATTATTCGAAAGCCGTCAACTTTATCCAGCCTGGGTATTTTAAATTTTAATTAAGAAGAAGTACAAGAAGGAAAATATAATATTGTTTTCTGCTCTATCATTGGAGTAACAAATTTACATTTGTGTTTGTTCTATAGGACGCAAGACAGTTAAAATTCTACCGCAAGTGATCCAACCAAGTGATGAAAGCCAATCGATTTCTGAGATGGAAATCGACACAGACGTTGAGACTATAGAAAAGGGTAATCATTTGTAATAATGCTCATGTTATAAATGTATGTTTTAAGTAATTTTTACCAGTCGTTTTTTTATCCTCTACATTTACGTAGGAAAACTTGCCAAGAAATCGTTCTAAAATCCTATGATTCGCCTATTGCTCGACTAACTAAATCCAACCAGTCCCTAGTGGTTCTTCGATTACCATCAGAGCCAGTTACCCTTGCTGATTTAAAATCAGTTCAGCCATCAATTACGCGAGCGGAATTCGTCTTTTATCATCGCTCTTTGGATTCAATGAAGACTACGAAAACTCTCACTGGATGGTAGATTCAGTTATTTTCCGGATTTTTATTAAAAATCACGGAGTTTGTGACTTCGGCAACTACTGCAATAACTGCAGCAGAATCAAGCCAAATTTTTACAGGAATTGCACTTGGGGAATGTTTACCAACGATTTAAATAGGACCAATGAACCCGCAATTGAGTACTATGACTGGAAGCAGCTCCAGACTCTTTTAATCCCGTACGACCAAAATCAAAACCATTGGATTTTAATGATTTTAGAGCTTCAGGAGAAACTCATAAAAGGTGATTTTCGGTATATTGATTCGTTGACGTTTACACGTGCTTATTATATTTTGTGGTTTACCTTTTAGTGTTTGACCCTCAAGGGTCATATCGAATTTCAAGAAGACACCAAGAACTTTTGACATCTACGGACGGCCCCTGAGTACCAAATCAATTTCTAAATTAACGAAACTCTCTTTATAATTGTTGAGGACTCGAATGGGGTCCTTTGTGACGTTCGCTCTTGATAATGGAACAGTTGCAGCGTCTAGAGTTTCCAGTTGGAAACAAGTGCCCGTTTTATCATCATCACGGGTTGACGCAGAGAAGGTTGAGGGCCTTCATGTTAGAGAGGGAGTTGCTTCGGCACTGACTTTCGGCGCAGAGAGGACGTGACGACGTGAGGGGCCGTCCATTTCAAACATAACGTGTGTTATGGTGGGGTGGGTGTGTACGCGGGTAGCGTTACGAGCGTGACAAGGGTGGGTGGGTGGTTAGAGCTCAGCGTGACGGTTTGATAAACCTGCAAAATTACTAATCAGCGTCGTGTCATAAATCCTTCTTCACTCGGTTCATCATTTTCGATTCACCCATACTTTACTGCAATTCTCAAATATCATGTAGTGTCGAATAATTTTTAAATGTTTCATGTGGTATTTAAATAATCTGCCTAGATAGAAAAATTTCATGCGAAATGGGGAAGTACTACATTTCTTTGCATAGCGCAAATGTCAACTAATTATTTGACTGCTTATCTTTTATATAAAATTTTAACGTTTGTGGATTGGAAAGGATACCGGTTTACTCTATGTTGTAAATACCTTTACTAGTTTCATATGGCTATGTCTATTCTAAATTGAATTTATTTGATGTCCAAAGTCCAATGGAATGTCACAGAAATGTGGCAGTAATTTTATATATTTAAGAATTAATAATTGATTCTGTCGTTAAATATCATGCACGCCATGTGCTGTTTAGGAAATCTACATAGGTTTAGGATTAATATCTTCAGGTATAGTGTGTGTTCATATATACGTATATGGAACATCATAGCGTTACGTGGACGGGAAGGGGTGGTGGTTCAGCGGCTAGGCGTGACACAAGCGTTACAAGGTGGGTGGTGCCCTGAAATGCCAATTTTGCGTTACGTTTTGAAATGAGACCCCTGAGAGGACAAGACAAGATTTTAAACGGTCTTTCACACCAGTGAAGAGAAAGCCTGGAGACGGGGACCCGGCTCGGCACAAGGTAAAATTGACGGATTCTAGTTTTGGAAGGGTGGCGAAAGTTTGGGGAGAGAGAGGAAACGGGTCCCTTCCGGGGATCACAGCATGGAGTCGAACAGTTGCAAGCGTGGGAGGTGAGAAAATGTGGCGAAAATGTGGTAAATAAAGATTTAGTGGTGTCCCCCACGATTTTCAATGGAGATAGATCGTTGATCCAGAAGGCGGTGTCATCCATTTCGAAATCGTCGAAGTAGAATGTAGCGAAAGAAAGTGGAGTTGAGTGAACAATAGGGCCCATCATGGATTGGCACTGTTTTGAGATGCTGCAATACCTTATAAGGTCAGTGGCTCGGAGATAGTACAGCAGGAAAAGAAATACTTATGAAGTTATTAGGTTTTAATTCGTATTTTGGTACAGACAAAACAATCTTCATTTTAGAATTTACTTTTACTGAGATCAGTTTTTGAGTTTTTTAGTGAGCATCAGTTGGTTCCTTTCAACACAGGTGTTCATTGCAGTGAGAAACTTTGGAGGGGATAAATCCCTCAAATTATGCTCCCAATTCAGCAAGCAACATAAAAACTAGCAATAAATCATATCAGAAATGCTCACATTGAAAGCTTAGTCAATTGTAGCCATAATTACCTCTGGTAAGAGCTTTGGAATATCTAGTGATTAGAAAACTGTTTAACTCCCACGTCTCACTTTACCCATTCATCCCCACAAGCACTCAATAATATCAAAAGTACATGTTGATTAGCACTTTCCCTTGTTCACGGGGCAATGTGCACAGACGCCTGTTGATCATCATGATTTAGGTTGCTAATAATGTTAAGACAGCTGGCATTAGTGGCAACCTGTACGGCATTTTTATTGCCCGTAGGTGGCACATTTATTGCATGGGCAATATACAAAGTGACAGCGCTTGCTTGTGGTGCTGTGTGGTGTGTATGCGTGTATGCTTGTATGCTTGTGCATGCTTGTGTGCTTGTATGTTGTATGTTGTGTGCTTGTGTGCTTGGTGTGCTTGTAGTGCTTTGCTGGTTGCTTTGTGCTTGTATGCTGTAAGCTGTGGGGTACGTCCAGCATTGCTTGTGGTTGCCTTGTGTATTAAATACATACACAAGCAGTGGTTGTGGATACAAGCGTTGCTTGTGGTTTTTAGTATGTCCCATTATGTACATACTTTTACTAAAACTTCAATTTGCTTTTTATTATTATTGTTATAACATGACACTTAAATATGACAATTAAAATATATATGTATTAATGTATTTAAGTCATACAAAAAATACATTACAATGTATCAATGATGATGCCCAAAAATTGACAGTTTTATTTTTAGTTTACCACATTGAGTCGAACAAAAATCACATTACACATAACGAATAACTAAACTAGCAAATTTAAAAAACGTGTTATAAAGGTAGGCTAGGTATTTAAGGTATTTCATAAATTATAATTTTATAATTTATTCTTTCATAAAGGTTGACTCATAATTTATAAAAGTAAATAATAATATTTAATATCACACCTTAATCATCGCTTTACTCGAATAAGGATCCCAAAGATCATTTAGTTCTCTTGTCCTTATCTTCCTCTTGTGTCTTGTGTGATAGTTGTTTTTAAATTCTTTCATTACTTAGAAATTCTCAATTGGTAAGTAATAATTGAATAAGTAAAAATCACACTGAAAACCTGTAACCAATACAAAATATTTTCGTTAATTGATAAAGTCAATGTCACATCATTTTACCGGTTAAAATATTTTATCACAGAAAAACTAGTTACCGAAACAAGAAACTTATATGTCACCGCAAAAAACTGGCACGATATTGCACCAAGGTTTGAATGTATCTCGTTTTTGATTGTCATCAAATCCACAACTTTTCTACTTTCACCGTTGCATACAACATCATCATAAAAACACTTGTTGTACCATGACATTACTGCATTGTGACCCTACAAAGATGTTCAAATAAACGTTTAAATTGGATTTTTATACAAAAACACAACGTTTACTTTTGCTCTTTTCTTGCCCTTGAATGTGCTTCAGCAGCTGCTGAGAATACTGCAGTATTCAACAGTGAATAGAAAATCAAAGATATCAAGTGCACGAGTTCTAAGTTTCCAAAGAAAACATCAGGAAAAGAGCAATAGTATGGTGTAACAGTCACATAAAAAGCTAGGAGCTGTCCTCCAAAAACTTTGTTTATGATTGAAAAATTGTTCTTCAGACCCTTATAAAGCTGGAAACCCTGGAGTGTGAAATAAATTAAATTATTAAAATGTATACCGTTTTTTGAAAAACGCTTACATTTACCTTAATAATGTTCCTCCCATTCTTTTCCAGTTTATCTCGAAAATTTCCGGCCAGGTATAAAAAACTAATACTCAAAAGCAACAAAAGGTAATGATTTACGAGGTAGATTAATGATGTATGCGTTATTTTTCAAGAAAAAACTCACAGAGTGGATTTTGTAGGAAACAAGTAAATAACGTTGGGTAGTAAAGTCCCACTTCACCCTGAACGGGACAACAAGGCTGAAAAAACACCCGTCAAAGAATAGTTGCAGTAATGACAAGACGTCTGTCCGGGAAGATTTCTTATCGAATTCCACATCCAAGCTTGTAGTCACTTTTGATTTCATTTTGCACTGCCTTTGCTTTTGAGGGTAAATTTGTTCTCATGAGTTTTTAACACGTTTACTACGACTGTAATGCTGATTAATCAATTACAACGTGATTAGGTAAAAGGAACTGCGACAATTTTAATTTATTAAAGAATATATGAAACAATAAGGTGGAGATAATTTGTTAATAAGATTTTCTAATTATATTGACAGGAATCTAACATTTTCTAGCGTAACACCAATACCAATGGCAAACATGGCTGGAATTACAAGAAACTGAGGAAAATAAAAGGATACAATACAACATTTTGTCTCCTTTAAAGATAATCAACTTGCTGGTGTAATTGAATTGATGATGATAATGCAATGGGTCATCCATACCAAACGCAATCTAAAATCGAAATTTTTAGAACTTTTTCTCTCTTATCACGCCTGTGTCACGGTGGTTTAGTCACTCAGCCAATCTCTATATATCTCTGCAGGCAACCGATTTTTTGTTGAGTGACGAGACCTTTGAGATAAAGCAGTGTTCGGACTGGCAATAAATGGCATGGTTGCAATGGCCAGTATTATTGGCGTTTGCTGACAAAATAAAGAAATATTGTCGACAAAATTGACAATAAGTTTAATAATTTTCATGCTTTATAGTACACGAAACTAATTTTCACTCAAACTGTGATCATTTAAAAGCTTTCAATCCAAATAACCAAATAGTATCCATATATTGTATATGCAAAATTGTCAAATAGTACCAGTCATTATTGCCAATATTGTCGTTTGTTACCAATCAGTGGCAAAATAACAATATTGCCGGCAAATTCCGAACACTGAGATAAAAACAGTTCGTACTTTTGATGTTTTAAACTAATGACGAAGGGAATTACGAAGCATTGCCTAATAATCAGTAAACTGACACAACTGTTAAGTTCCTGCATTAGATATAAACCTTTAATTTCCACTCCTCATTTGAAATATAATGATTGAATACGTAACAATCACGCCAAGCACCTACAATATACAAAACTCAATAAAATATTTGGTTTACATACAACAGAATCAAATTCTTTCACATTTCGTAAATTACTTACTGAACCCAGCAAACCATATGTAACGGAAAAGAACCGACAAGATATGGCAATCGGCTGCAAATTCATCTCATTCCTAATCGTCATTAACTTCATTCTGTTATCTAGTATTTTCAAATATTCTCCAATGTTGATTTCCGAATTGCACAGCGTGTACCCATTACCGTTTCCCCCTGGAACATAATTTATATTCATTTGTTTCTGCCACTCGCCCGAAATCTGGTTAACCTGTAAACAAAACATGTTAATCCTTTGGATACGATTCCATTTGTGTAACTAATGCTTCTCTTACTTGGGAATGAAATTCGGCTGCCAAAACAATGATGGTTGTGTCTACTGCAATAAAAAACGCTATAGCTGGAACCGGGTGATCAACCACGTATCCCATTATAATATCTGGAATTTGTGGGTAGAACGCTGTAAAAGCCAAAAAGAAGCCGAATAGCTGTCCCCCAAACAGTTTGTTGGTAAGTAGAACCTTCGTGTCCAAGCTTTGATGAGCTTGAAAAGCCTTGAAGAATAAAGTTTAGAGCTTAAAATAAAATGGGATTCCAATGAATATTGTTTTTTTAAATTGTTCACGTACAATCTGGATTTCTTTTAAGGAAAGGGCCAGTTCCAGTTCCTCTTGAAACGTTCTAGCCACGACTAAAAGACAACAGCTCAACACCAACGAAAAAGAATGAAGAACAAAAAATATGGTCGCCGAGTGGATGCCTAGTAAAGCTTTACCTATTTTCAAAAAACTTGTGATTGATAAATTTTGAGAATTTAAATTCTCTTTTCCGAAATCAGATAACTTAAGTTCTTGAAAAAAGGAAGACGTGTAAAACATATAGATGTCGTATCCTATTATACAAACGATTCCGACGACTCGTCCAATGTTAAAAATTAATTTCGCATTCTTGACATGAATATCAGTAAATGTCATAAATTTAAGGAGTCCCTTCCTTTCAAACCAAATTAGTTTAAAGAAGAGCATAACATAAATAAAAAACCCAATGGAATGGGCAAAATTAAAAGAGTTACCAATGTACTCCGAATTCTTCTCCCCGTATCTGATATATATAGTCATGAAAGTACCTCCAAGAAAGTAAACTACGTGAGATTGCAATCCCAGGCATATCGCCTGTAATTAAAATATTTATCAGTAATTTTTTAAATTTCTGTTTTGCATATTTTGTTGATATAGTTAAACTCACGCTGTGAACTTTGTATGAAACCAGATAGTAACTTTCAGTGGCTGTGTCCCATTTCACACGAAACGGCACAATTAAACTGAAGAAACATGTATCAAAAAACAATTGAAGCAAGGAAAGTCTTTCTGTCGTAGAAATACTCCTGTCCGAAATAGTTTCAAATTTGTGAATTTTAGTTTTTGGATACATTCTTTTTGCTGTTCAAATACTTTCCAATAGATCTTGTATGTCGCTGAGGAGTCTTCGTTCGTATGTCGTTTTTTGAAATGCTGTAAGAAGTTGTGTATGCAAGTGGATTGCGTCATTAACTCGTCATTAACTCATTACGATTGCACTGATCAAATTAATCAAAATGGACTAATATAGTTGGAAAGTTATTTGTCTCCTAAGTTTGCATAAGGCGTTGCGATTATTACAAGATCAAAAAGCATAATTTAAGTGCATTACAACGGAATGTTATGAAATATATAAAAACTATGCTTACAATTTTACTTGAATAAACAGTTTTTTCTCTGTATTTCCCCGTTGCGTGTTGTGATAAAAAAGGAACATTATATAAAAAGGGTTTCAGGATAAATTGGTCAGCCGTCAAGTTTTTAGGTTAGTTGTCAATCAATTCAAGCTGCTTTTAGAACCAATATCTTTCTCAACATAATGTAGTCTCCAAAGTGTTCACTTACGCCATAAATGCAGTGTCATTAATTATTTATTCATACCTTCCAAAAGTACCTGGTAAACACACACTAAAACCATAGCATGTCAAATGGACACCAAGCATTTGTTTGTAAAGCCCTTTTATTTCTTGAAATACATTTGTTTACTTTTGACGCAAAATGAGCTACTAAAAGAAGAATTATACTGTAAAATACTCAAGTCTGCAACCATCTTTGTTGTTCCAATTTTCAGCACATCATTTCATGCTGGTTTTCTCATCTGGAAAATTATTATAGAATATGTAATAATCACGCCAAGAGCCTGGAATAAACAAGTAGATTTAAAACCTTTTGTTTGCTTAATATTTAGTATTGGGAAATGAAATATTTTATTTGCTACTCACTGAACCTAGAAGTCCATATGTAACAGAAAAGAACCTGCAAGATAGAGCAATTGGCTGCAAGCTCATCTCATTTCTAATCGTCATCATCCTCATTCTTTTATCCAGAATGTTCCAATATTCTCCAGCACTTTTATTTTCAAAAATTGCCAACTTATTCTCGTTGAAATGGTTGCCAATAGCAGTATACATGTTCATTTGATCCTGCCAGTCGGCGGAAATCTGGTTAACCTGTAAAAACAATTCTTAACAATTGGATACCTTTCATTTTGTGTTAGTAATGCTTTTCTTACTTTTGAATGAAACTCCGCTGCTATAAGAATAATAGTTGTGTCGATCGCAATAAACAAAGTTATTTCTGGAAACGGATGATCACTTAAATATCCCATGCTGATATCAGGCATAAGTGGGAAGAATGCTGTGATGGACAAAACGAAACCAAATAGTTGACCTCCAAATAACTTGTTGGTTAATGAAACCTTCATTTTCAAGCTTTGATGTGCTTGAAAAGCCTATTTGAGGTTAAACAAAATGATTATAAATTCAATTCAATATAATTTAAAGTTGATGATTACTTACGTTTTCTATGTCTGTTTTTTGAAGTGTCATAAACAGTTCTTTCCGAAATGTTTTGGTCATCACTAAGAGACCGCAGCTCAGAGCCAGAAAAAAGCATTGAAGAACGAAAAATATGCATACCGAGTGTAAGTCTAATGAAATCTTAACTATTTGGAGACAACTTGTATTTGATGGAAGCTGGGAATTTAAAAGTTTAAATTTTCGTTCCTGTAAGTAGTGTCGTTGTCTGGTAATTTAACATCTCGGAAAAAAGACGATGTGTAAAACATATAGATGTCATATCCTATTATACAAACAATTCCAACGACTCTAATTATTCTTATCTATATTTATTATATAACTATAATTACTATACTATAATAATATAAATATAATATAATATATATATATATATATATATATATATATATATATATATATATATATAATATATATATATATATATATATATATATATATATATATATATATATATATATATATATATATATATATATATATATATATATAATATATATAATATAATATAATATAATATAATATAACTATAATAACTATAATTATAACAATCAATGCTAAAAATTAACTTCGCATTCTTGACATGAATATCAGTATATGTCATAAATTTGAGGAGCTCCTTCCTGTCAAACCAAATCAGTCTGAAGAAGAGGATGACATAAATAAAACGTCCAACCGTGTGCACTAAATTAAAGGTGTTGCCAACGTATTCTGAATCTTTTGTCCCATATCTAGTGTAAACTGTTATGAAACGTTCTTCAATAAAGTAAATTATATGTGCCTGCAATCCTAGACAAATTGCCTGCAATCAAACTAAATATCAGAAATTCTGAAGTATTGACTTCGGTACTTTTTTGATTTTATAACCTTACTCACGCTGTGAACTTTGTAGGAGACCAGAAAGTAACTTTCAGTAGAAGAGTTCCTCTTCACACGAAATAGTGCTATGAGACTGAAAAAACATGTGTCAAAAAATAGTTGGAACAAGGAAAGTGATTCCACTTTGGAATCGTTCCTAACCGGCGGTGCTTTAAATTTGGAAATTTTGGTTTCTAAAAACATTTTATCAGATTTTATAAAAATGTTCTCATGAAAAGGAGTGGTTTGCATGTCGTTGAAATTCTGTTTTTTGCAGTGCTGCCGTAGAAATTTGTTTATGGTAATGGGCTGGTCTAATAATCCAATAACTTTTGCATGATTGCACTTCTCAACTTATTATGATTAAATTAATGTAGTTAAAGGTCGCTTGTTACTTAAGGTTGCGTAAGACGTTGCCATTATTACTAATTGATAAAACATATCAAATAGGTGGGTTGATAATAGAGCAGAAATGTGAAAGTCATATAATAACTTCATTTACTGGCAGCCATTCAATTACTCCACCTTTCCTAATTGTGCTGCTGGAAAATGACAACCTATTTGTCACGCTATCGCTTCTAATTTTTCTTATTAAGGTCGCTTGCAATAAAAAACTTTATTTGATTCTCACTGTAGCGTAGCCAAATGTAGGTGCATAGCGGAAAAAGTTTCACGTAATGATGCATGTCAGCTATAAAACGTTTCATGTTTAAATATTTTAGAATCGAAAAGTCTTTTCCAAACCAAATGCAGTTTTTAAAATGCTCAATAATGCCATATGGATTTTCAAGGGGAGTTCCAGTAAACAATACTTGATGTGTTTCGACAAATGCTTGGTAAGCATACATTATTACCGTAAGATATCAAACAAGCTTTGTTTTTCTTGAAACATATACACATGTGTTTACTTGTGATCTAAGGTCAGCAGCTAAAAGGATACTTGTTCTATTAAAATGCTCAAGTTTATTTTTTAAATTTTATTTAGAACGCGAATCCAGAGAATATCATCGCAAATTCAAAGAACACCTTTGGATTATCAAATATGATAACCAAAATATCAACAAAAACAATGGTAAATCTGTCAACTCCATATGGACCTCTACTCTCATCCCACTCCTGAAACCCTAAAGGCCATGGATACTTAGAATAATAACTTGTAACTGTGATTTTCTTCACATTTTACCAAAAATATTTGTTATTGTTCGAATGTCGAATTTCAGTTTTCATCGTTCCTGAGGATGACAATAGTAAATTGTTGAAAGCTTGAATATATCAAAGTGAATCTTATGATCTAACAACCATGAGCTCCGTTAATAACGAATTCACAAGTTTATTTCTATCATGGTAGTTCCAATGTTTGTCACTTCACGCTGGTTTTCTCATTTGGAAAATTATTATAGAATACGTGATGATCACACCAAGAACCTAAAATTTACAGACGGAAATCGAACATTTTCTTGGCTCAGCATTATATTCAACTTAGGAAGAAATGGTATGTATTATTGGTTACTTACTGAGCCGAGAAGCCCATATGTAACAGAGAAGAGTCTGCAAGATAAAGCAATTGGCTGTAAATTCATCTCGTTCCTAATGGTCATCAACTTCATTCTGTTATCAAGTATTCTCAGATGTTCTCCAATATGCTTAGTTTCAGAATTGCAGAGCGTAAATTCATTGCAGTTTTTTCCGGAAACAATATTCATTTGCTCTTGAAACTCGGCCGAAATCTGGTTTACCTGAGAACGAAAATGTTGTTTAGAACTTTCTTAGGCATGAATATGCTTTAATAATTTTTTCTTGCTTGTGAATTAAATTCGGCTGCTAAAAGAATAATAGTTATGTCCACGACTACAAAAAGGGCTATTGCTGGAACCGGGTGATTAACTAAACTTCCCATTATAATATCTGGAATTTGTGGGTAAAATGCAGTGAAAGTCAAAAATAGGCCAAAAAGTAGTCCTCCAAATAGTCTGTTGGTCAGTGAAACCTTCATTCTCAAGTCTTGATGTGCTTGAAAGCCCTTAAATATAATAGTTAATAAATCATTACAAATTGAAATTGTAATGAATTTTTACTTGACATTTTTAACCTACGATCTCAATATCTTTATTGGAAAGAGCCAATCCAAGTTCCTCTTGAAACGTCTTAGCCAACACCAAGAGACAGCAGCTCAGAACCAACGAAAAAGTATGAAGAACGAGAAATATGCACACCGAGTGGAAGCGTAATAAAGCTTCAGTTATTTTAAGAAAAACTGGGTTAGACAAAAGTTGATAGTTTAATTTCTCATTGTTAGTGCCGCTGTCAGGTTTTCTGAATTCTTGAAAAAAGGCAGATGTGTAAAACATGTAGGTGTCGTATCCAATTATGTAAATGATTCCGGTAGCCCTTCCGAAGTTAAAAAATACAGTTGCCCTTTTAACTTGAATATCAGTAAATGCCATAAACTTCAAGAGTTCGTTCCTTTGAAGCCACACCAGTTTAAAAAACATGATAACGTAGATAAAAAATCCAATCTCGTGTGCGAAATTAAAGGTATTGGTCACGTATTCCGAATCATCTTCCCTGTATCTGGTGTATACATCCACGAAACTTCCACCGACAAAGTAAATTATATGGGCTTGTAGTGCAACGCAGATCATCTGCAATTCAAATATGTAACAATAATTCTGAGCAGCAATAATTCCAATTTTTTAATAATTTTTTTTCTCACGCTGTGGACTTTGTATGAAACAATATAATAATTTTCAGTAGAAGTGTCCCATTTCACACGAAATGGCACAATTAGGCAGAAGAAGCAGGTATCAAAAAACAATTGAAGCAAAGAAAGTGTTTCTGCTCTGGAAACTTTCTTATCCGATATTGTTTCAACTTTCCGAACTCTGGTTGTTGGATACATTTTAGTAGGTTTCTCATGTGCTTTATTGAGAAGTTTGCATGTGGTTGAGGAATCCTGTTTTAGCAATACCGTATAAAGTGGATCGCAACAATAATTTATTACTTTTGCCTAATTGCCTAGTTACAATCGGATCAATATATTTGAAAGGTTGCGGAATGTGTTGCCGTTTTTACTAGATAGCATAAAGCATTTAATGTTTGTGTATAACAAACATAAAGTTTGCCACAGTCACGCATATTACTCCATTTACTTGCTGGCATACATTTATCCTAACCTTCTAAATTAGGATAGTGATGATTGAATACTTAATAGTCATGCAAAGAACATAAAATTAAGGCTAAAAACGGTTTATAAAATATTCGTATTTTTTTGAGTGCACTAAAATAACTGTTTTGCAATTCTGTCTACTTCTAGCGTAGCCGAAAGTATTTCCATATTTGTGAAAGGTTTGCATTGTACAGCAGTTAGCTATGAAGCATTTTATGTTTATTGCCAATCAATCAATTCAAGCTACTTTTTAGAATTCAACATTTTATCCAACGTAATTTTGTTTCCATTGTGTTCAAACATGTTATGTCAAAAGGTTAGCGTCATTATTGAAGCAAATTTAAATAATTACTTGTGAATTTAAATCATATACGTTCCATTGATTGGCTTTTCAGTTCACGCTGGCTTTCTCATTTGGAATATTATTATTGAATACGTGATAATTACGCCAAGAACCTGAAACAAGAGTACAAAATAAACTAATTTGAAAGAACGGAACTAAAACAATGAAAGGTCTATAATAGAAATCTTTGGATAGTGGTACGGCCAGTAAACTGTTAGTCTCTTACAACCAAATTCTTACCGACGCAACGAATTCATACGTAATTGAAAAACAACGACAAGATAGCGCCACTGGCTGCAAATGTAGTTCGTTTTTAATCGTTGCTAGCTTCAAGTTTAACTCAAAACTAGTTTCCAAGTTACAATTACTTTGAATTAAAACTGGATTTATTAACGCAGTTCCGTATATGAAGCACTCAGTGTGCCACTTGAAAAATATTTTGTTAACCTGCAAAAATATAAAAATAGCTATAAAAAATTGGATTAGTTTATATGGACCTGTTCAAATTTGTACCTGTGAATTAAATTCCGCTGCCAAAATGAAAACCGATGTGTTTACAACTAAATAAATCAGCAGAGAATGCAAGGATTCACTCAGCAGGTTTTTGATTAGAATGTCTGGAAGCTCACAGTAGTACGGGGTGACAACAAGAGCAAACACGAAAGTATGACTTCCAAACAGTTTGTTGATAAATGAAACGTTTCTTTCCAGACATCGGTAGCATTGTATTCCCTGAAAGTTCAAACAGAAATTCACACGTATCTAAGCAATAATTGATTTTTGTATTTAAAAGTTACCTTGCTTATATCTAATCCACAAGATTTCAATTGAGTTCCGTAATTGCTAGCCATTCCATAAAAACTGCAGCTGAGAACGAAAATAAATGCATGGTTTACAAAATACATTGATGTGCAATGAGCGTCGAATCCTGCCTTGAAATATGTTACTGATTTCCATCCAAGGAAATCGTTCCATGACGTGGTTCGATTTTTACTTTCATTTCCACTCTTTTCATCCCCAATTGCATCTGTTTGCTCAGGTACTGAATTAAATGCAATATACAAGGAGTAGGAATTTAAAACCAAACCGCAAATCCCAATGAGATTTCCCAACTTCATAAGTAATCTTCCTCTTTTTATACGAAGTTCAGTTATTGCAGCAGCAACAAGTAAATCGTCCTTACAGAACCAAACCAGTTTGAAAAATAGAAGCATGAGAAACAAACTTCCAGCGTTAGTGGCTAGGTTAAATGATCTACTGACAAACTCTGAGTTCAGTTCACGAACAGTTAGATATTCGCCTTTAACAAATTCCAGTTGGTAATAAGTTATATTGACGTGTACGCAGAAACAAATTAGCTACATTAAGGAATTAAAATAAGTTGCAAGTAAATCAATGAAATTTCGAATTTATAAATATAAAACTTACAGTTTGAAGCCTGGAAGCAACAATCGCATATTTTTCACCCAAAGGATTCCGTTTAATTCTCAATGGGACCATGAATGTAAAGTAACAAATGTCAAAGTACAATTGGAATAATGAAAATGGTTCTTCAAACGTTGCTAACTTTTCCATTTTCTTTAAGGTTCGTCTGATTGTTATTTTCTTCAACAAAATTTCAGCAAAAAGCACAACTATTCTAGTTGAACTTTGATCAGTCAACATCAACATACTTCAAACCATTTGATGGGGCTTCGGAGGTGAGCACACAATTATGCTAATTGCCATTAGTACGAAGAAAAAAAATTTTTATAAGTGGATTACATGTTTATGCAAGCTCGCAAGAGTGTACTTGTAAACAAATAAAGATTAATCATGGCGAGTAACAGAATTTAGTCAATTTACGAATAGTTTATTATTATTAATAACTGCTTATATAGTACTTCAGCTACCATTGTTCTTTAAACCTATTGTTTTAAGTGAGTTTGGAAATACTAATATTTTTAAATAGCTATCAATTATTGACCGCCTCTCATTTGAAATATAATGATAGCATATGTGACAACCACACCAAGAGCCTGAAAAAACAAAAACAAACATTACTAAAAAATTCAGCCTGTTGAGAACACCTAGACCAATGGCAATTTTTGTTCTGTTACTTACTGAACCCAGCAATCCATACGTTACAGAAAAAAATCGGCAGGATAATACAATCGGTTCCAAACTCATTTTATTTTTCAAGGTCATAAAATTCAACTTGTTGTCAAGATTTCTAAAGTGATCTGCAACTGTTTTCATATCCGTCTTTTCAAATTCGTTCCCACGTCGGCAGTTTGTATTTGACATTTTCATTTGCCATTCTGCAAAGAACTGTTGCACCTGCACATAAAATAATTAATTAAACCTTGAGTCCGATTTTGTTTTCAGAAAACTTCATTTCTTACTTTCGTGTTGAATTCAGCAGCCAATAAAAATATTGACGTGTCCATTAAAGTAAACATCACTAGTGCTCCAGTGGGATGATCTGTCAAATTTCCCGTTAGTATTTCTGGAAGTTGGGTGTAGAAAGTCGTGACTGACAAAAAGAAACCGAATAGTTGACCTCCAAATAAGTCATTGGTTAGTAACATTTTTGTTTTCAAGCTTTGATGCGCATGCATAGCCTACAAAAAATAACAAAGATCAGGAATTCGAAAAAACGATATGATAAAGACTATTATGATATTTATTTAGTAGTTGACTTTTTGTGTGTATTCGGTAGAGATATCCATGGTCAACTCCTCTCGAAAAGTTTGAGCCATTCCACAAATACTGCAGACTGAAACCAACAAATGAGCATGAAGGACGGGGAATATTCCTGCCGAGTGAATACCAACTAAAGCTTCCAGTATTCGCGAAACGCTTAATCCATGTAATGTTTGTTTGATTCCGAAAATGAAACAGTTTTCCGGTGTCTCTGTTTTAAATGTCGTACTTGTGCTTTTAGGATTTATCTCGGTAACTTTAACAGATTCATTCTCAATAAAGAAACCGGACGTTAAATACAAGTAACTTCCATTGCCGATGATGCACAGAACTGCGAAAAATCTTCCGAAAGAGAATATGGTTTTTGCATTTTTTACGGGACGACTAGCAAAAGCAATAAATTTACGAAGCTCTTCTCTCCCAAACCAAACCATTTTGAAGAAGAGAATAACATAAATTAGTAAACCAATCATGTGGGCTAAATTAAAGGTGTTGCTGATATATTCCGATTCTCTATGTCCGTATTTGGAGCAAAGGTCCATTATACTTCCGCCAAGAACATAAAGAACGTTTATTTGTAGAATGAAACATATTACCTAGGCATTAGTCAGAATAAAATTTTTAAAAAATTAACATTTTAATGGCTTATTTTACTTTTTAGAAACTCACGCTGTGCAATTTGTAGGACACCATGCAATAATTGTCAGTAGCAGAGTTCCGTTTTACCCGAAAAGGTACCATAAAGCAAAAGAAACAAATATCAAAGAAAAGGTGGGACAAAGACAATTCTTCTTCCTTTCTGGAGAAATCTTTATTGACCTCGGGCTCAAATTTGGAATTCATATTTGGATTTAATAAGAACGCCCGGCAATTTCTTTGGAGTTTGAATAGAGTTATATTAAGTAAATTAGATGATTCTTTTGTTAGTAGTTTTTGATTTTATTTGGGATTTTTATATAACTTTAATAAAATACTTTTTTGTATAAATTGCCATTTCTGATGTTTATACGAATTTGAACGAGCGAAGCGGAAGGCAATTACTTATCTAATGATTCTGAGGAATTGCATTCAACTTGTGGAAATTACTGTAAGAATGTGTCCTTAAGCAAACCAACGTTTGCAGTAGTTATACGCTTTACGTATATTCAGTATAACCAAAAAGGTTGCCGTTGTTTTGGAAAAATTAGCTAATGAATTATTGTGTAGGATGTTTTATGCTAATGCTTTCATGGTTGAAAAACTGCAAAGAATGGGATGTATGATCGATGAATACAATATTTGATGAGCATAAAAATGCATTGGTATTTGTGGGTTATCTATCTAAACAGTTCAACATACAAATTAAGTTAAAGTAAGTGGTGGTGTATTTCGTCACAATTAAAAAATTGTTTTTCATTCCATGCCTCTCATTTAAACAATGAGTAGGTCACGTCACGCTAAGAACATAAACAAGCCGTCAATAAAATATTAAATATCCGTTCGTAGCAGAATAAAATTCGCATAATAAAGCAGTTTTTTAATTCTATCCTTTTTCATTATGCTTATCAAACTCACTTTGTTAGCAGGAATCCGAAAAATATCATTACCTTACTTTCTCAAATAGTTTGCTTAAAACGGTTAAAGTTCAAACAACTTTTTTGGTTAATTTTATTCTTTCAAACTATAGTATTTAACATGTGGATGCAATTAATTTAAGAAGAGGTATCATGTAGCATTCCGTGCTTGGTATATTATGACGGAGTATGTGAGTACTGCACCAAGTACCTGTAAAAAGGTTATGAAAAAATTAAGTTATTACATTAGCTAACTCTGCAGTGGCCATTTTATTTTTCTTTACTTGCATGCTCAATGCAAAGCCCTCATAAATCTTTGCTCATTGTGAAAACAATTTTGTTGGTGCAAATTGTTGAGACATCTGAAAAATTGACAGCTGAAGTTTCAACTTTTTATCCACTTTTCTTCTGTCAATTTCAATAATTAATACCTCGGATGTCTCAACTTACCCCAACAAAATATTTTTTAACAATAAGCACAGATTTATGAAGATTTTGTATTGAACCTGCAAAAAATGTCCTTACAGTGGTCTCACAGGTACCTAATTCATTACCCCTTTCAACTTAATAACCTTAAAAGCTTTAAACTATATACTTCAAACACTTACCGATACACAAAATCCATATGTAACTGAAAAGACCCGACAGGACCATGCTATTGGTTCCTTTTGAAGTTTACTTTCAATTGCCATCAACTTCAAGTTTCGGTTAAGCTGATTTACGTGCCTTACAACGTCGTTGCAATTATAATTAAAGCCAAATTGGATTTCAGGGGTGAAGGCATTAAGTAGAGAGTCCTCATGCCACTTGGAAAATGTTTTGTTTACCTACGAAAAATTTGTTTATGCTTTTTATTTCACAAAATTCTATTTAAACTTAAAGTCCGAGCTATTACTGTGGAATGGAAGTTAGCTGCTGTAACCAATATGGTGGTATTAATAACAAAATAAACGATAACGATTTCTTCCGATCCTGATTTCAAGTTTCTTATGTCCATTAGCAGATCTGGAACTCTGCAGTAGTATGGAATGAAAACCGCAGAGAAACTAAAAAGATACCACTCCAACAAGTTGCTTATGACCGTCAGCTTTTGTTTCAAGTTTTTATATGCACTAATTCCCTAAAGCAACAAGGTGAAGCATGGCAAATGGTTTAACTCATACGTTATTTATAATGAAAACAAATTAAACTACCAAAGTTTTTTAACCTGTTGAATATCGTTTCCATAATGAGATAGCTCATCACCAAAATCCGTTGCTAATTGTAGGAGATTAATACTCAGAACCAAAAGAAAAATATGTGTAACAAAATATAGAAGTATTGAATAGGAATGTAAAAGCTGCATCGGTTGAGAATAGATAAAACTTGTGACCGGTTTTTTGAACGTTTTCAGGTGGTCCCAGAAATCTGATTCTACTACTGAGGGGTAGTTTGGAAACCATCTCAAGGTCAGCCAGACTAATAACACCATAACGATGAAAGCTACAGTCGTAATCTATTAAACCAGCAGGCTTGTTATTTTTTAGATTAAAAAAATTGTTATTAAGTGACTTTATAACATTGTCTCGTCGAAACCAAATAAGTTTACAAAAGAGTACCATAACAATGAGTGATCCGGTGTTTGTCATGATGTTAAACCAATTGCTGAGGAATGATGAATCCAGTTGGTAAAATTTAGCAAACAGTTTTCTCAATATGAGGCCTTGATAGCAGAGGACATTTATGTGAAAACAGGCACATGGTATCTATGAAGTTAAATTATTAAATGTTACAACTTAGCCATAGCTCCATAGAAAAAAGAAAATTTATAACATGAAACTTGTAACTACGCTTTGAAACTTCTTGGAAACAAATATGTATTTCGATCCATCCCGTTTTATCCAAAATGGTGCCATGAAAAAGCAGAAGCACAGGTTCAGGTACGGTTGAAGGAGTGAAATCCGGTTTTCTTCCTGACCGGCAATATATTGTTTCTTCAAAATTTCCATTTGCTGTTCCTTTTTCTGACTTTTCATGGTATTTTTTTTATAATTTCAATCAAAAATTATTTATAGTGCGAGAAGCAGCGAGAGGAATAAAAATGAAGTTCCAACTAAAATGTTTCTAATCAACTTATTGAAATCGACAGGAATATGCATGTGAATAATATGTGAGATTTTCATTTTCAATGCGTGAAAGTAAACATTTGGCTGTGTACACAAGGCGTTTTTTAATTCATTTCTACTCATAATGGATGAAATTACATATCTTCATTTATTTCGCTTTTACTAAATTATTTAGTGAATTATTTTGATTGAACAATTTAGTCTGTAGTTTGCAAAAATTACACCATATGACTTACAAGTTCCAAGAAAAGTTCTAAACTCGACGAACTAATTTTCTAAGAATTAATTGTCAGCACTAATACAAAGTAATAAATATTTGCTGCGTTTTTGGGAGGTGCAATAGACCGTCATCTGTCACTAAACATCACTTGTAAGCGAACTAATATGACAATTTTTTGTTATTTCTTAACCGTGACTCGTTGGCAAGGGTATGATTTTATGGTGCGAGAGGTCCCGGGTTCAAATCCCAAGCAAACCCTTCATTTTTTGTCCAAATCTGTACAATATTAATTAGGTTTGAGAACGGAAGTACTGCATTCCGTCTTACTTTTGTTACCAGCATATCACTTTTAATCAACATTGTTTAAATATATGTAAATGTTTCGTGAACATGGATTAATTGCATAAACTGTACATAATCTAAAGCTTTACAGGAAAAGTTAACAAGAGATTCATGGTAATTTCCAACGGAATGTCCAGCAAAAAGAAACAGTTTGTGCCTAGAAAGCTAAAAAACGGAGTGGATATTTTTGCACAACGTAAACACTTTGCATATTTCTTTCCAGCCTTGAACTGGTCGAGTCTCCAAACAATATCATTATTCATTTTCCTTGAGTTAACGGCAATGCTTGAAACAAAGCTCACCAAAACAAGAAACATTATCATACAAACAATTGACAAGCTTACTAGCATTGCAGTCAACTCAAAACCCATTCCAGCACCCAAATTAATAAAAGCGTAGTTTGTCACACACCAAATCATTATACCTAAACTATAAATCATGAAAATTAAAGAGCCAATATTTTGCGACCAAAATTGGGTAATAAGCCAGATTTGTCGCTGAATACAAACAACTTGCAGTAAGAGTTTCTGCCACGCGTCCTTGTTTCTTAATTGCAATAACCGAAATGGTGGTGGTGGATGCTTTAAATATTTTTGAAGTATAACCAAGCCCTCATTCCCGATTTCCAACACAAGAGCAAGATGAACCAGCACAAAATTAAACCACCTTGCTTTCAGAGCGAAAGGATAGACGTAAAAAGAAAATCGAACTAGGATGCAGATAACCCATTTCAGAATATCAGAAGGTGTTTTTAGATTGAAAGAAATCGTTGGTGTTGGCATAAATGGAGCGAGGACATCAAATTCAAAGAAAATTCCTAAAATAGGGAGATCTATTGCAAGTAGCCCAAATACAAATGTAACACCACACAATGTCCAATATTAGAAAACTTTCTGACATCAGCTAAATCGACAAAAAATAAATGTTATTTTCAGAATTTCACTTTTAAACTTTTAAGAGCGGTTTCTAATGTAAAATATGGTGAGGATTACGATAAATTTGTTTAAAATGCTTAAAAACTTCGTCATTTTGCAGTAGCTTTACGTTAATGCATAAGGACCTTGAATTTGATGTACTTTTTAGGTAGATGTTTTTCCTGTGAACAGTATGCACGTGGTACCGCTTAGCTCCAGTCACTCCAATAAATTACACAATTTTTGCTACCAAACTGCTATTTTGGTTAAGCGGTATGTCGTGCAGGGACAATACGGTTGGAGCAAACATCTTCAAAAAAAACTTAGTTTTGAAACACCAAATTTTTTACTTTTCTCCACATACCTGAAAATAATTAAAAAAGTGAAATATTTAGTTTATTTCATAATATTAAGGATAAGATCAATGCTATGAAGATGATAAGTCAAACAATTTTGAATTATTTTGTGGATTAAAATTTTGAGTACACGTGTTTGATACCAATATCGTCTAAATTCTATAATCCATGCACGACATACCGCTTAACCAAAATAGCAGCTTGGTAGCAAACATTGTGTAATTTATTGGAGTGACTGGAGCTAAGCGGTACCACGTGCATACTGTTCACAGGAAAAACATCTACCTAAAAAAGTACATCAAATTCAAGGTCCTTATGCATTAACGTAAAGCTACTGCAAAATGACGAAGTTTTTAAGCATTTTAAACAAATTTATCGTAATCCTCACCATATTTTACATTAAAACGCTCTTAAAAGTTTAAAAGTGAAATTCTGAAAATAACATTTATTTTTTGTCGATTTAGCTGATGTCAGAAAGTTTTCTAATATTGGACATTGTGCACCAGCGAACGCCAATCCCAGAAAATCCCTGTGGAGAGGTTTTGTTGAGAGGAGATACCACGCACACAAGCTTGTCAACAGCTTTATCCATTGTCACCCGACCCGCCGTGAAAAGTGCGGCCATTTCCACCCAGTTTTTTGTGTAATATGAAGAAAACTGGATTATTGTTCCGAAAGTGAACACTTGAATGATTGCCGCTAAAAGACGAATGTAATATAGAAAACCTTGACGCTGTTTGGACTCCATTTTAATTAGAATTTGAAAGTGAATTGCGTACAACACTAAATTAACAGCAAAGAAGAACGGTCCTGCCCAAATCCAGGACAGTTTTTTGTGTTCCGAAGAATGTCCATGAACTGCAAGAAGTCGCTTTTGATTTGAATCCCATTTATATGGAAATGGGAGGATCGAGTCGTAGAATCTAAACGGTAGTTTAAATGTAAACCACTGGAATGGTGTCCCCATTTCATCAGGCTAGAGCAGGGCTGCTTTTTAAAAATTGCGCAGTATTTTGAATTGCAAGTCGAACTGGTAATGTCGTAGTTTTAGGTGAGACGTTGAGATGATTTTGAAGTCGGTCCAGTAATAATATGCTGCAGGTTTTGGAGAGACATTGAAATGAAATGGGTAGGTTTAAATATTATGTACAGTTGGGACCTAAATTCATCGAGTTTCAGGTAGAAAACTCTGATCTTTATCTGACAAAAATACACATTTGTTTTCAAGTTGGCTTGTGCAACAAAGCTTAGTTTTGCAGGAATAAATTTTAGTTGTACTTTGGTCTTATATTATCGTATTGGATATCTACAGCAAAATTGAAATCAAACCGATTTTATTCCGCATATATAAGGTTGCTTGATCGATATAATTTATTTTTTTAACTTACTCACGATTTTTGTGTTCTTTTTATACAGGCGGAAATTTAACGTGGAAAGGACCTGAAAAGTACATATACATACATTTTTGGTTCTGAAATTATGGTAGATTTTAAAGGAATTAAAGTCTTGATATTAAATTTTTTAAATCAATCGATATTCACATTCCTACCTACAGTTTCAGGAAACATGGCCAAATTTTTATCACCGAATTGGTACCTTCAAAGTAGTCGTAGGTAGTGGCTACAGGTACTACAAAAACTCAAAATGTAGCCACATTGGAAATGTTAGGCCTTATTTTTAAACGGTTAAATAATACGTAACAAGGATTTTACTATCGGATTTGGCATATCAATTCGCATATTTATGCACGTAGTAGACTCTACTAACGATAAGTTGTGGGTAATGTCAGTTTTGGAGAAACATGTATTCCACAATTCATATCTGTATAAAAACGGTAGCAACTACGGCGTTTAATTAGCCAAATTGGCCATCTTTCCTTTTAAAAAATTATCAGTTTATCGCAATTACAAAAAACGAGATTAAACGGCGAAATCAAACAAGCTCACAAAATAGGAATATCGGAAATACGGATGTTATAATTTTTCAACAACAAGTCCTGCTTTATAAATTATAACCATTAAATTATAATGAATCGTGATTGGCATGATATAAAAAGAGATCGATCCTATAATTGTCTCAAAGGTAAGCCAATTGCTGAGGAATGAATATTCCAGTTAATCTGGTAATTTTAGTAAGGATTACTCTCAATTTGAGTCGTTATTAGCAAACGTCGTTTATGCAAAAGTTTCACATGGTTGCTTTCAAGGTAAACAATTAAAGTTCCACACACAAAATCGTCCTGTATCCAAGGGTGGGTAATCAACGAAACATTTTCTTTGGATTAAAGATTGGAGATTAGGTTTGGTATTTTTAAGTAATCAGATTATGATTCATTGTTTTATTTTAAGAAGAAAAAGTAATCTGATTATTGATTAAGTATTTTATTTTTCGTCCGATTCTAATGATTAAAGATTAACTAATCGGATTAGTTAATCTAACAGTTGGTTCCTATTTTCAAATATGACTAGAATAATTCATTATTACGTTAAAGGTTCACTTTATTTTTGCGTCACACGCTCCCAACATCACTAGATCTGTTTGAATGAACGATTTCAAAAAATTGACCGTTAAGTACTGAAGGTCTACATTCTCTTTTGCCATTTGACAACTTCATTTGGACATCAGGAGGAGGGTCACGAAAGTCATGCTATAGCTTCACTTTTGCGGCGAAGCTAGAGGTTGAGTGAAAAAGGAAAGAACAGTGAGTAACATAGAGTGAACCCTCCAACGCGCGAACATTTCAAACTCCTCAACTATTACCCTAGAGCAACGTAAAAGCACCAAAAAGCTCGTTTTAATTGCGAGAAGAGAAACAGCTTTTTGAGATAGTCAACAAAAAGATGAACAGAATTAATTTATAAAAGTTTGACGCTATTTAATCGGGTTTGAGTTGAAATTTGAAGTGTACGGTTAAATGTTCGTGTGAAGTTGTCCAGTTCACTGTAAAAGTCGAAGATAAGATTGGAAAGCTTTTGTTTTTATTAATAGTTCACAGATAAACGAAGTGCAAAGGTAAAGGTGCATTCCAATTTGCAGTTGTTACATTCACAGCTTCAAATTGGTTAACTTTGTAATAATAATAAAGTTATCATCATTTGTTTGTTACTATTGAAACATTTATGCTTTTGGCAGTGAACCCGACGGGCTGAAATCGGCTGACTTTGACGACGGTACAATTGAAAAGGAGAAGAATGGACGGAGCTACACGTAAGTTCAACCATGATGATGACGAGGTTTTTGATTAGTTTTAATTTGTAACGAAATGAGAATCTAAATTAATTGTTTTAAATGTTGTTTATTGAAGGGACGACGGCAGGAAGGGCAGCCCAGATCCAGGTGAAGCTACTACCAGATGAAGTGCTTGACCTCTCTACCCAGTTCTCTGAGATCATGACAGCAGTGGAGATTTCAGATGGGGAGCAGAGCGTTCTTTCAGATTTGACGAAACGAATTCAAAAAAAGGGACACGAACGCAATCCACGAATTCAAATGGCAACCCTCTTTCGTCACAACTATTTAGGAGTGCGTAACGCCGGCTCCAACCAGTTCCTAGTTTTCTTGAGCGACCTCCAATACCGCTCGATGAGAATGAGTCGTTTGGATATGGATCAGCTATTTAAAGGTTCTCAGTTCCACATGCTTCCTGAAAAGCGTCTCCTCGATGTGGAAGCTGGCTACCCAGTTGTGGATGCGGAAAGTGGTCTCCTTGTTGGCATCGTCAACCATTCGGATCATCAGGTTGAAGTTGTGACTTGCCAACTAGCGAAATACCTTTCAGCTTCAACCCCAGAGCAAGTCAGTCTCACTCTGGTTCAGTACTGGCGCGTGAAATAAATCATCTTAACATCGGCAGCGTACTCCGCCGTCACAGATCCAACATTCCCGACCCCGCCGCCTTGGAATGGCTTGTTTTGTTCTTTCTCGTCACAGAGAAAGTCATACCAACTCTGCAAAAGCTGAGGACTCGTGCTAAATCTAAGTCGTTGGTTTTCATTGAGGGACTACCAGAGGTCAATCTCTCGTTTCCTTGTGATGAAAAATTGGTTCAAGATTGGAAAGCGATAAAAGCGAAGAATGCTCCACCTCCGGAAAGCAGTCATATGTTTTGAATGTGTTGCAGCTTGTCCTTGCTTCTTCAGATTTTGCAGCAGAGACGATCTAAAAGGAAAAATGCTCAACACAATTAGCTGCAAGATCATCCCCATTCTGGAAGCAATTGAAGAAGGTCTCATCGAGCCAGCCTTGAAGGTGAACAAACGCAATGACAAGAATTCACTTGAACTCCTAAGAAAGAAAGCACTGGCATTGGAACAAGATTTGGTAGATGAAATATATTTGGGGCAGCCGTTCCATAACCTCCAGTTTCAATTTAATCAGCAAAAATTTGACACCCAAGTTCGTCTCAAATGGAGAACATAGCCAAGAAGCTCGCATTTTACCTGAATAATCTGCAAAATCAAGAAACGACGTTTGAGGTGGATCTAAAGACTTTGTTCAAGTCCGGAAGTGGAATGCAGCATCTCGTTTATGGAACCCTGAAGAGCGATTATGTTATGATGAATGTTGTGCCAAAAACGTATGAGTCTGTTCGGAGGAACTGGGATTGGAGACTTGCGTGACGCTGGAACAAACACCTGTTCTTCAACTCTCCATCCAGTTTGCTGAGGTTTGTGCAGACGTAGAGATTCTTGATAAGATTGGTTTGGTAACGGGCCCACATTATCAACAGAGCAGTGGTGACCTGTCAGTTGGCTAAATATCTCTTCAAAATTCGATCCAAGAGCCAAGTCTCTGGTTACGTTGGTGCACTATTGGGCTCGGGAGAATGGTGTCGCCCTCGCAGATGCAAAATCGAATGTACCAGATCCAGCAGCTTTGAAATGGCTTGTACTATTTTTCCTGGGGAAAAGAAACTGATTTCAACGCTGCAAGTTCTCCCTTAATCGGGCAAGAGGGAAGAGGGACCCATTCTTTGAAGGAAATAAGAGGATAAACGTAGCATTTCCACCCGACATCAAGTTTATTGGGGAGTGGAGGGAAGAAAGGATGAAGAATATTAGCACCCAAAGAAGTGATGAGTATGTTTTGGAGATGTTAGAACTTGCACATGAGTTCTTCGACTTTTGCAGCGACAGTGAGCTCAAAGGAAAGGTGCTCAACACCGTGAACGGCGAAATTGTTCCAATTTTATCAGCAATTGAAGACGGGCTTGTTGATATATCTCATAAAACTTTGGAGATGGAAGCAGAATTGAAGGGCGAACTGTATTTGATGCAGCCTTTCCTCAACGGTCGGTTTGATGTCTGCCAAGAGAAGTTTGGAATTTTTGTTCGTCCACGAATGGAGAAGACATCAGAGAAGTTAGCTCTTTATTTGGAATCAATGAGGATAACGGAGCATGATAGTTTGGTGTTTGACGTCGACCTGAAATCGTTGTTCCAATGTAAGACGGAGGATGTCCTCTATGGAGTTCTGGGAGATCAAGACAAAATTCAACCTGGACCTGAATGCGAAACGGTTGCGGATTTGGAACCTGCTCAAGACAAGATGAAATTCAAGAGGCGGAGGCGTTGGAAGACAATTCAGAGAGAGTTTCTTGGACAATCGCAGAATGGCTCCTTGTTACAAATATTCCAAGAGATAAATACTGAAGTTGCAATCAATGATACTGATTGTGCGGTGCTGATCGAGCTGCAGAACAAGTTGAAGAATTTCTTTGAATCACATGGGTTTTTCGATTGCCAGATTGAACTGTTCCGGAACAGCTACTTGAAACTGCAGCTTTCTGAGCCGGATATTTTTGTCTATCTTGAACATTATGGTGCGTAAAGCGATCAAAATACAACCTAGTAAAAACTTGACTAAATAACGAAGAAAATAATTCACTTAACATTATATCATGTATTATTTCAGGTTTACTAACTGTGGAGTCTGAAGTACTCACTTCAAATCGGGAACTTGGACGAGAAATTATGCGCAAAATCAACGACAACCCGGCCTATTCGGAGCAAACAAATGCTTACTCATGGCTACACTTGATCCGGAGCCGTGGCCAGTGATTGGAACCATACAAGAACTGTCTCCGATTTCACTTTCAGATGGAAGACTTTTCTACTTTGCCACACGCCCTTTCTTACCTGAAGTCGAGGCCTGTCGTTTGGTGGAAAATTATTGCACACTGATCCCCGTGAAGCCATTGATGACAATTGTCTTTTACTGGGCAAAGCTAAACAATATTCGGCTGGGGAAGAGATGAGCTGTCCCGTTTCACCATTGGAGCTGCCTCCTGATCCAGCTTATTGGAATGGCTCGTGATTTTCTTCCTGTGCCAACAGAAGATCGTTCCTCCGCCTTGTGAAATATCAGGAAGCAATGCCGATGAAAGTCGTAACTTTGAGGGAATCAACATGAGACTCCAGACGGACCCTGAAAGCGCTCGGGCGCGGTGGAACCACCTCAATGAAGCTGATGAGGAGCAACGCATCTACAACGTGTTGAGTTGGCGGCAGGAGTTTTTTCATTTTTGGAGTCAGTTTCGGTTCCAGGCTATGATGGATCGATATCATTAACCTGAAAAATGGAAACTTCTTCCTGAAAGAGGAGGTCCACAATTCCGAGAACCTCAGCTTGGCAACAGGAATTTCCCAGCACGACTTGGAGCTCCTCGATTCTGAACCGAAAATGAGGGACGGATTCTACCTCTGCGAAGAAGTCGTGACAATCTTCACCCAGTTCACATCAAGTATGGATTCTCCTTTGGTTGGAAAGCATTTCTACTGTCCTGTCTGTCCCAAAATGGAAGCCACTAGTCAAAACTTGAAGGAATGTGAGATTCTACAATGATGGTGATATTGTAAGTGATGAGATTGTCGAATTTAGTCCCCAAATTTTGTTCAAAGCTATTCTCTAGTTTTATGTTTGTTTTCGATTCTCGCTTGATTTATTCCATATTGATGTAACACGCAATTATTGTTTGTAATTGAAATTAATAAATACTTTAAATTATCTTTCGTTTCATTTTATTTAAAAAGCAATGCTTTCTACAATTACCATTATTACCATATTAAGAAACATGCAAAAACTGACAATGACCCCTTGCAATTAGGATAACATTGATTTTCTTTGACCTAAATTAGCTATTTTCCAAAAGTTCCTACTCTTGTTTTTCCTCCCCCAAGATTTTCCCTCAACAAAATAC
>LJIJ01001896.1:0-34533 GCA_001718145.1 Orchesella cincta
ATTTCTATTGGGTGTCTATTAGTTTATAAATGCATATGTATCAGAGTTAGGTAACAGATTACAGGATGCAAATAATTGGTAAGGACTTATTTTCGGGGTTTCAGACAATTTGGATTATAAATGGACGTATTGGCCCAAAATTGCAACTGATTGTTAAAGGAGATCGGTGGACTGGGAAGTCAGCCTTGTAAAAATAATTTGGATTCCTGAACCTGTATTTCGTTATGCAGATCAAGAGCACTTGGTTGTTTCATGGAGTGTGTTAAGAGAGATTTAAATGGCCACAATAGGTCACCTTCTTATATTATTTGAAAACATATAGTGGGGGTGAACAGCGGCGCGTTTCCTTGGCTGTGACTTTGCTGCACTCACCAGATCTCATAATCTTGGATGAACCGGTAAGTCTAAATTAACAAAATTGTGTGTTATTGTGTTACAAATTGATTCTATTCAACAATTTCAGACCGTAGGTATGGATCCGATGTTGAGAAAAAGGTAACTATGATTGCAACAACAATATTAAGCGTTTATTGAAAATAACTGGTGCATTTAAATTATCAGTGAATATTATAAAGCATATGGGAACACCTACACTGCCTTGCTGTCGATCAAGGAAGAACCATCATCATAACTACACATTACACAGAAGAAGCAAATCTTTCCAATATGGTACTGTTCTACATTTTTATCGCGCTTTATTATATTATATATTTAGAATGATTTCCTTTTATATACTACTTAGATTGGTATCATGAGAAACGGGCGTATGTTAGCTGAAGACACTCCATCAAATCTGTTAAGTACTTTTAACTGCACCCTTCTTGAGGATGTGACACTGAAACTTTGTCGAGCTGATGAAAGCTCTAATAAAAATGTTACTGACATTATTTCGGCCTGCAATCAAAAAGTGAAAAATTTTAAATTTAAATCCTCATGGAAAGAAACCATTGAGAGCACAGTTGCTAAACATCAAGGGATTCCAGTTGGTTTATTCAAACGGTCGACGGAGTTCGATAATACAAATACTGGGGATGTAGAAATAACAAGGAAAATGTCGAACATTTCCAAGACATCGCGCTTAAATGACATTTACCACAACCTCAGAAAAGTTCAAGGAATAACAATGGTACAAGCTTTGAACGTTTTGCGACAAAAAATGTGAGCCCTAAAACTTGCAATGTCAACGTTTGTTTCGTCAGACATACTAATTTCTATAAAACAATTTTTGCTTTTTAATCAGTTTTTTAGCATTCTTTCTTCTACTGCCAACAATTCAAGGTATATGGCTGTGCGAACCGTAGTTATCTATAGTATATACTATACTAGTAGTACTATATTATCTATAGTATTCATGTCGTCGTAGATAATTTGAAGTGTGTAAAATTTGTTATAGGAAGCTGCATGTTTAATACAATGGGATGGAAACCACGAGAAATGAATATTGGTGTTGTGAACGAAGAAGTGTTAAACTGGACATCGCTGTGTAGTGCTGAGCATTTTCTGAAGGATTCATGCGATTTAACATTTCTCAGCTGCAAATATTTACAGGAAATCGAAGTAATGATGTTGTAAACCTGGTGAGCATATGTTTGTTTAAATGTTAATATTCTGAATTAGTTATTTTTGATGGAACAAAATATATGTAATGTTGAACTTATTAAAATCATATTTTTTATAGATCCCGATGAATTCTGTAAAGCAAGCACGTATCAAAGTTTACGATGGGGATTTGAAAGGTTACATAGCATTCCCTGCTAATTTCTCAGATTATACCCTTGAGTCGCTTGCAACCCGACCGTTTTCTAGCAACGAGTCTCTGAGGGATCTAAATCCGAATGCATCTGGATTTCTCTGGTGTGTTTTTACGTTTAATTTTCATAGGTTGCTTTATTATACTCATGCAATGCTAAATCTATTTATTTCGAGTTTCAAATGTCATTTTAGAATACGTTGCGTCCTTATTCATGCTGCAGGACTTTCTCGAATCATATGGTGCATTTTTAGAACGTCTAGCTGAATCATGCCAGATGAACGGAATTATAGCCAAGATTCCAATTGAGGTAACAAATAATTTTAGAGCCTAAAAATTAATATACAATACGGAATAAGACATTATTACTCAAACTACAATTGACTATTGTGCACAAAAGTAATTTTAATACATTGTTCATTTACAGTTTAAAACGCCTGTTTACGGATCCTTGGACGATAGTTACACGGAGTTTATGGTGCCTGGAATAATATTTTGGTAGCTTTAAACTTATTTTATGCAAATAAGAAAACATGTTAAGGGTGAAAATTACCAATTTGAAAAGCTTCATTTCAACAGTATTTTTTCTATGAATTGCACGCTTCAACGAACTAATGGTTTACATTTTATAAATGTAATCTGTTGTTTTCAGCTTCAGCTTCATGTTGACATCCTCCATTACTGCAATCCTTTACATTACAGGTATTATTAACTAATATTGTGTGATAGATTGTTTGCTCAAAACCTGTGCAGAATTTCCCAAATATACAAACAGCAAATAAGACTACTTTTTAGACATTGCTGCACACTTCTATAAGATTATCTTTATTACGGTAATTCATAAAATATTTTTCCAGACAGAGAAAACGGAACACTTCTTCGTGGACAAGTAGCAGGGCTAAAAACAATGCACATACTATTGGGTTATATAACAACACAAGGCCTTTTGGGGATACTTCAGATAGTTCTGTGGTCAATGACTTGCTACATTTGGCTTGGCTACAGTGTACGTGGTCCGATATGGTTGTACTTCCTCATTTGCCTTCTAGTTTGCATCTGCGCTATTGCTTTTGGTGAGTTTATTGAAATGAAAATAAAATGATGGGAAAAAACACGAAGTTTAATATTTTTTGTTGTTGCAAAATTAAGGCCTTCTTTTGGGGATCGTTTGCTCTGATAGTGTACAAGCAATGGTAATTCAGATATTTCTCGGGCTCTTCATCTTTCTTTATGGAGGTATTTAATTTTTCAATTTTTAATTAAAATCTTTGTTAGATATTATTATCAATAAAGCAAAAAAAAACTTGCGGTTTGTAACCTTTAGGGTTTATTTTTGCAGGTGCGACGTGGCCGTTAGAAGGTATGTTTGATAAATGTAAATCCTCACTTACCTAATTTTCCATATAATATTGACTACTATATTTTGTAGCGTTTCCTACGTTTGCGAGATATATAGGCTATTTTGTTCCAATAACACTGCCTACCCTTTCTATAAGATCCGTCGTTGTTCGAGGATTGACTTTAACGCATCCACTGGTTTGGCCAGGCGTTGTTTCAATAATTACATGGATTTTAGTACTAGTTTTGTGCCTTACAGTGATCATCCCAAACTAAGATGCGCAATTATTGTGGCTTGAATGGCGTAAACGGTATAAAGTTAAATTGCAAATTAAAGTATTTTCAAAAATATCTTTGCTTTACCCTATTCTCAAATTATATTCTTTTTTCTTTAACACGATAAGACATCTAAATAATCCCGAACCTCACTTTAATCAGAATTGTAAGCTCATCACATAATGTACATAACATATTTCTAACTACCTACATATTTGCGCTTGCCAGGGATGGATGATGAGGATGATGGTCAAATAGATGATAATGAACGCTATCAGTTCTGCTCAAAATGATATTTAAAACGGATCATTTTGGATGTAAGTAAGAAATATGCTCAGTTCCTGCCTGCTTTCATGTTGAAGATCAGTCACTTAACTATTGGGCATACATATTTCAAAAATAGTAAAAGATCTGTATTTCAAATTGTCTCTCCGTATCCTTCAGCAATAGCTCCTTTCTTCAAAATTTCTCGCAACTTGGTTTCTTCCAGTGTTATCAATTCTGAGGCGGTTAGACTAGATACTGGTGCAAGTGGATGATGGCTTTCGGAAGACAAAAGCCACGATTCTGGGGTTGGCATACGGTGTCCAATAATTGTCCAAATTTCCTTGTGAATTTGTCGGCAGAAGTCATCTAATTCCTGCGGAAAAGATGGTATTGTTGCCAAGCACGTGAAATAGCAAAAAAGAAACCTGCAATAAGCTTTGGTTTACTTACCAAATCATTAGTATCCCATTCAAATGGATTCTCGATTTCTCGTCCTATGTCAAGAATACCAAGAAGGCAAAAGGAAGCCAAACCAACTGCAGGAATAGTAAACCAGTTCAATCTACCAATTAGCTGATACGGCAAAGCCAAAAGGTAAAGCCATGTGGCGTGGTGAAGATGAACAGAGTAAGCTGGTGGAATAGGTGTTTGCAAAATCCTCTCCATTCCCCCAAGACAGTCTACCAAATTGTTTAGAGCTATAAAAACATGATATAACAAAATGTGTCCCAAAGTACATACTATTTGTTGAATTTTTGACAGACGATGATTGAAACAAATTAAAATGATCACACTTACCAGTATTCATCACAGATATTGTTGGCCCTTCTGCTAATTTAAGCTCAGAAACTCTGTTAATGTAGGAGGCGATGTAGTAGCTTAGCTATAAATTAATTACATTATCAATATAAAATACAAACTGGAATACCAGTTATATGCCAATAAAAATAACCTTAAAAATTTGGATTTCTCATTTTCGATGGAGGCTCAAATAATTACCTCTATAGGGATAATTGTAGAAACTGACTCGTCGCATGGTTTGATGTTGCTGCAGTTGTTAATTGAGTAGACCCTAGTTCTCGATATATCCCGACTTCTCCAGCTACCTGTCACATTGGGATTTTCCTCTTGAATATCAAGAGGTTGGCTGGGGTTCGGAGTGCAGAATTTAGGAATGTGGCTGATTAACTCACGAATGTCTCTTGCATTGTACGAATACTGTTCTCTTAAATAATTCTTAGTCGCGTAAGGGAATGCCATTAAAAGATTAATCACTGACACTTTCTCAATGATAACTTTCGACACGTTTTCCTTTTCTGCCACCATCACCCAGATACATCTCGTCAACGTTCGGATGTTGAGCGTCATTGTTGACCAAAGCTTTTTTCCTTCATAATATCTATAATGGATTTCTTATTATTGACACTTTATACATGGTGATTAAGAATTGCATTAAATTTGTATATAACTTTTTTACTAATTTTTTTTATTTAATCTAATTCACCTGTCATACGCAGTGTTTGTACGAAATACGAGAAGTAAGCCTGTAACGACTCCAAGAACTGGAATGAGCGTTTGTGGAAAATCAATTTCCCAGCCTTCCACATAATTTGACATGCATAATAATACTGCAGTATACAAAATTAACAGACCGACTTGCCACCAAATGGCGTGTATTACAATCAACTGTTTCCTGAGAATTTTTGAGATTTTCTTAACATTGAGCACCATTTTGATTCACGTTTTCACGAAATCACGTTTTCACAATAAAATTCACTTAAAAAGTTCATTCCCCTTCGGCACCCACCGAGATGAGCACACAATTTAACAATTGTCTTCTACCTGTGCTCAAAACTCAGTGACTAAATTTCTCAAACTTCGCAAGCATATGTACTGCGTATAATGTTGACTGCACGTTATGATGCTCGAAAAGAGTTTTTGTTGTGAATGAAAAATGATCATTGATGCTTAGCTGTTAAGATGCAACTGCTTAAAGCAACTTTTCTTTGAAGTAAATTACATTGATACTTTATGGTTGACTAGTGGATTTTCAAGTTTTGTCGGCATTGCAGTAAAGGAAGGGTTGAGTTCACCACTTGGCCTTTGAAGGTGAAGGAAAATCTCACCAGTTGTAGATATACATAGTATAAAAAAGAGATACATAGCTTTTATGCTTTTATGAAGCAGATGAGTCATTGGTTATTTTTACATTAAACAACAGTGTTCTTGAGCAAAAATATAAAGTATACATGACCGTACTTGGCTGTTGGGTTGACTTAAAATGAAGCATATTCGCAAACCCACAACGTCGAGTTTCAATTCACTTTCTGTCATAAGCTTAATTATACATGACGTTGCGAATCTTTGCATTTTAACTGAAGCAACTTATCCCATCTGAAATATTGTGAGGAATGCGATTCAGCCATCAGAGCAGCTGAGAATCGTCGTGATTTTGAGATCTACTTGAGTCATTTTTTGTGAAGCAAAATAATGTCTGGGCTACTAGAATGTCAACCCACAAATGAATGAAGACACATAAATGATTCCCCTGAAACTCCATCAGCAGCATCGTCTTCGTCTGCAATGAGAATGTTTTCAGAATTTTTCTCAGCTATTCCGTAAACGACAGTGTGGAGATTCGCATTTGTTATTGCAGGTATAACTGATGCATCCACTACTCTCAATCCTTTCATTCCAATCAGTCTACAGAAAAAAAGAGCATGAGTAAATACTTTTATATGCTTTTATTATCTACCAGTGAAAAAGTGAATGTTTTTTTGTTATTACCTAAGGGAAGAGTCAACAACTGCATTCATACTGCAGGTACTTGAAGGGTGATTTCCTTATACCATTGTCTGTCTCATATAGCAACTCCAATATGCCTCAGAACGAAAACGAAACCGGCTACATGCTGGAAGTGGATTTCGCAAATACCTTGCTTCCACGCTTCGAAATGCTTCAGTATTTTTAAAAGGGTTCAGAGTGTAACGGATTGCCTCTAAAAATACCTGCTCATCTCGAGGATCTTGCAAGTAATTGAAATCAATGAGAGGCATACGGTTCAAATTGTCAGTGTCCAATCTAAACAGTACCCCTGCCTTTTTTTCGTGCTAAAGTGAGAAATAAGGAAATGGCTGCCTTTGTAGCTCCTATTCTCACATCTTTAAACGCTTCCATGGGTTCACTTACTGCAGAAAAAGTGATTGAATATCCGGCCACCCAGGATATCCTCCATTTTGTGTTACTGATGAGGCTAAGGAAGCTTGTCCTGAGAAGCCACTAATTGAGGAGAAGGGGCCAGTGCCTTGTCTCAAATAAAGCTGATAATTTTCTGGGGTAAGATCTCGTTGACGATCAAGAACCAACCATTTATTGTTGATGATAAATTGTAGTGGGACTGTAGGTTGTTCTTAGAAATTTTCTCCAACTGGTAGCTCTTTCAAAAGTGGGATGCCAACTTTTCGCAAAAGATCCCTTGGACCTATTCCTGATCTCATCAAAAGGGTTGACGATCCGTAGGTTCCAGCACTTAGAATGATTTCATTTCTTACTCTTGCTCTGAATGGGTTTCTACGACCATTGATTCTATACTGCACCCCAATAGCCCTATTTCCGTCGAAAATTATTTGGAAACTAGTACATTTGCCACAATTCTCAGATTTTGTCTATTATTAAGAACGGGCTGAATGTACCCGGTGAAAGAACTAACACGTCTTCCAAACCTTCTGGCAAATTTAATTGGTCCGAAACTGACCTGTAGTGGACCATTAGGGTCTTTGATTTGGTACCCAAGCCCCTGTCCCTCTTTTATCCATAGCTCGCGTCCTGGTGTGTATTGCTGGGAGCTAACTATAATTGAACCTGATAAACCGTGTTGATCTGATGCAAACTGCCCACGATAGGTTTCTGACCTTTTGATACTTCAACATATTGGAATATTTCCAGCTACTGTCGCCAGTTATATTTGCCCAGTTATCGAAATCATAGAGACTTCCTCTGTTGAATAAATTAGAGTTGATGGTGCTTGTTCCACCAAGAACCCGTCCCACATATATAGGAATTATCTAACGATGCGACATAACAGCATATAGATTAATAGATTCAGATAATCAATTAGCCAAGACATTTCCAGCCGTACCACCTCCAACTTAAATTTATTAAAAACATATTTAAATGTTAAACTGTGAGTACAAACAACAATCAGTTTTGATGATATTTTCCTGTGCTTACCAACTATAAAATCATATGAGAGCTCAATTTTGGCATATGAAAGTCCTATAAAGAGCAGCTATGCAGAAATATAAAGTGACAGTTTCATTTTTGACTGATTAATATTTCTCCAGAAAATACAATATAATAAGTGAACATGCAAATTGTGAATGAGTTAAATATCCAACAATAATTATGAAAATTCCGAACTAAAATTAGAATTCGAAGATCAATATTTCTAATTGCAGTCGTTCCGCTTCATACCTCTTGTGAGGATAATAATTATGCGTAAACGCTCCTGCAACTACCTTAAATAGGCATTAAATACCATATCAGCCTGATGGAGTTAGCTCACCATACAACTGCAGGGGGAGCCAAGGATGATAATGATTATCCGTGATCTCTATAAATGATAATGTTCATGAAATACATGATAAGAAATTAATGTATATCAAAGTACGAATTGAATTATTTATAGCTATCTGAAGAAAGGAGTATCCAGGAGTAAGGCTAAACACCATTTGCAATTACATTTTGAATTAATGAGCTTTACGCTACAATGCCCAAAACCCAAGGTAAGCCCAAATTCAAACTAACTGTTTGAGATACTTTAAGCAAGCCAAATTTTCAGATCCGTTTTCAGATTATTATTATCATTATTTAATACAAGTTAGCATCCCATTACAGGGTCCTTACGCTAACAGATTCAATGATTTCAATTAAATTTTCTGATTTAGAATGCCATTGGATATAACTTTTCAATCCTATTGTCCTTGTATTACCACTAAAATATTTAGAAACTGCTTGCCATGGTTTTAAAAGAGTTCATTATCATCCTGCTGCCCAGTCTAATTTAGGTAATTAGGGAAAATAAACAAAGGCCAACAATATTCAAATTATTCCAGATGATCTGGTTCGTTATTGTTTATTACAAAACAGCACATAACATGTCCGTTAGTTTCTGAAATGCTAGTACTTCTCTTAATGCGGATTTGGATTTGATGAGCTGTCCTGCCTTAGTACCGTTTTCCAGAAAACTTCTGTATTGATTAAAGAAATGTTACAGTGTTCAATAACTGAAAATCGGAAGTAGATGATTAATAGCAACCAAAAAAAAAATTTATATTTATTCCTTAGTATTGTAATTTATTTTGATGGTTATTTTTATTCATTATCTTTACCGTTTTTATTACCAATCTTCACACTTATCCGTTGGCCATCGGATTTGCCAATATGTTAGGTTGGGAAGGCGTTGTTTGATATGAAAATTGCCTAAGATTGGCAATTCCCATATTCGGCCACATCCATTAAGCACTATGGCAGAAAGTTAGCCGTCAAGATACGCGTATAAAATTTCAAAATTTTCGTTCACTGAAACTTGACAATTGCATGTAATTTGGCATGTAAAACTGATTTACCTGTCTTGTAACACTACTGGATATTCTTTAAGTCCACCAATCCCCAATGCATCCAGTTACGCCTTCATAACATTTAAGCCTTAAAACATGAAATAGACGCAGAAAATAACCGTATTGGGTAAATCCGCAAATGATGCAATTTATAAGCTTACATACACTGACTTAAACATTGAATATTGGAGCATTAAGAATCTTATCCCGTATGAAGTTTTATTCACAAATCAGGTCGTCTTTCAGTTGCCAATATCATGTTGAGCCACTGGAAACAATTTCAGATCAAGATTAGCGTTTGCGCCCTTCTCGATTAGATTCTAACGTTGTAAAATTTGTTCTTCAAAACAACATAACCATTTTCTCTCGCCACCACCAACCCGACGCTTAATAGACTTTGGCATGAATATTACATTTTGTTGTTTTACAACATTAGAAGCTGAAAACCATACTTCCGGTAAATTTTCTACTTGTCTGTCGAAACGAAACTGAAAGTTGAAATATTTTTTAACATTCACCATAGGTTCCTATATATTTAAGTTGAAAAGTCTTCATCATCATCATCATCAATACAAGCCTGCATTGCAAAGGTCACTACCACAGCGAGTCACACAGAGCTCATTCAGAGCTAGGCAGCTCTTTGATAGTGAATAAAATTGCTCTCTCGATTCTACACCACTATGTGGTTGCTTTTACATCAACTCTGCTGGACTGTAGATGTTACTCTTACCTTCTTGTGATATGTTAGTGACATGTCCATACATATTCAATTGCTCGCAAAGTGTGAAATTGAAACCAGTCAATTTCCTGATCAAATTCTACTGAGATGAAGCTTTTTTCACTTATCTTCCACTTATTCAGTATATATCTTATGTTTTCAAAGTTACATATGACTTTGAAATCAACCAGTTTGTATTATGTATACCTAGTTTTAATTTCAAACTTCCAAATCAAATCGTAACTTCGTAACTCAATGTCTAAGAAATACAAGCTAAACGTAAATTTTCGTATTTTTTTTTGTTTACATTCTTATATACTTTACGTGAAAGATTTGCAGTAAAAATGTCGTGATTTAGTACGTATTTTAGATATAATTTTAAGAATGTCCGAATATAAGGTATATTCGTATTTAAATACTTTAAGTTAGAATATTTGTTTACTTGCTAAAATAGAAATTATGTTAAATGGGTTATATGTCGATATGTGATAAACCTTATGGAACGACAAGTGTATTTAAGGCGAAGCATGAGACACGGTAACCTTACTCTTTGTCTTATCTTGGATGGAGTCCCTGCTGGTGGAGTAAGTGAGTGATACACTGTGCTCGCTAGGAAGTAATACAGTGAGTGATTCACGTGTATCGACGCTACTACATTTTCCTTATGATTCTGGAGATGATTCGTATGATATTTTAAACCTTTGCTTTCTTTAGAATAAATTTCCTTTAAACTACATCATGATATTACTTGCGGGTGCAAACCCTATAAATTTCTTTCAATATAACATAGAACGATATAATAATCAACTTTTTGCAATAAATATACTGGTACAACAGCGCAACTGTACCAAATAACAACGCAGTTAAACTGTACTTATAAGATCACCCCAGTAAACAGATTTTTAATACATATTTTTGAAAATGAAGTGAATTTTTTAAAGTTTTACATGATTCACATACTACTCACCATTTCCGTCTTGGGGAATCCAATCCGATAAAAAGTCCGGAAACAAAATAACATAAACTTAAAATATAAATCATATTAGCACCGAATCGAGAACGAAATGTTTAAAGCTATTGGTATTCCCTTACCAATCAACGTCCAGCCCAAATGTGTTCATTTTCCGGAACATAAAAAAAATCTTGATCTCATTTCAACTTTTATGTGTTTTTTTCACTACTACAGTTTACATCCAATTTTTTAGCTGCGCACTACCTTTTCTGATGCAATTAATATTTTATTATCGAATAAATGGCATTCACCGTGAAACTACCGCATATAATATTATGAGTTAAAGTGAAAATTATATTTGGCATGTGGTAGAGTTTGCCTAAAAACTGCGAAGTTCATTGCAAAGAATGGAGTTGGAGGATGGCTAACTTCAGTCTGTGGCCTGTATTGCAATTTCATATAAATATACAAGTTTTGAATATTAATGCAGAAAGGCAAGCGTTTATTAAGCTGTCAAGTTACATTATGCACTTTATCAGCTAGCCATTAGATTGAATATGATTAGTTAAATCTAAATTGGCTTTGTTCTTGAGGGAATCTTCATGATATTCGTACTAATAATTGCGCACATTTCTATCAATATTACAAAAGTTATACTAATCTTAAAACAATTTTGCACTAACAACCTAATTAACTATATAAATGACATAATATGTTATGTATTGAGCAATACCTGCTGTTGTAAAGAAAACGATAAAACTCATGATGATGTCTATTGTGACGAAATTCATATCATATCATTACGTTTATTATTTGCTGTTTAGAACTACTTAATACTGGTAATCAATTATTAAAATAAGCGCATTTAAATTCAAAATAATATATATATTTTCCATTTGGAATCCATTTGAAGTTTGGTTGGAGATGTAATTATCCGGATCCATCCTACACAACAAGGGTTGGGGTTTCGTTACGAGTCGTGGTAACTTACGAGCCCAGTTCCATTGATAGTAGGAAAGTACAACCCTACCGCAACTTTGCGTTTGAGTAGAACTGGAACGCCAAACATCATTTCACTCAGACATTGCGCATCATGGAACGGAGCTCCTCGCTTTCTCCTTTAATCTTCGCACCTCCAAAAAGACGACGCCAAATTGGAGATCCAAACCATTTCGTGGTGGATCTTTTGCTTTGCACTATTCAGATTAGCTACCCTCTTCAAAATTTCCCGCACCTCGTATTCTTTCAGTTTTATTAATTCTGAGGCGGTTAGCTGAGATTTTGGGTTGAGTGGATGGTTGTCAGAGGACAAAAGCCACGACTCTGGGGTTGGCATGCGATGGCCAGTAATGTTCAAAATCTCCATGTGAATTACTTTGCAGAAGTCATCCAATGGCTGAAAATTACAAATAAATGTAAATAAGATCATCATGTTTATTTTCGGGACTGACTAATGAAAGTGTATATCATTCTTGTTCGTTGCCAAGTACGCGAAATAAATAGAAAAGGTTTGGAATACACTTTGGCTCACTTACCAAATCATTAGCATCACGATCAAATGGATTTTCGATTTCCCGTCCAATCCCTAAAATACCAAGAAGGGCAAAAGCAGCTAACGCAACTGCAGGAACAGTAAACCACCCAAGGTAGCAATTAGCTGATACGGCAAAGCCAAAAGGTAGAGCCATGTGGCGTGCTGAAGATGAACAGAGTAAGCCAGTGGAATGGGGGTTCGCAAAATCCTCTCAAATCCCCCAAGACAGTCAACCAAACTGTTTAGAGCTATAAAAACATAATATTTTTTTGATTGAAATGAAGTTTGGAGTATGAACCTGAACCATTATTTTTGTTATATAGTTTCTTGCGATACTTTCAGCGATATGAGTATATAAAGAACGACTTTTGATAGACGATGCGATGATGGGAACAAATCATAATGCTTACAATTATTCATTAGAGTTATTGTGGACCCATCAGCTAATTCGCGTTTACGGACACTATTAATGTATGAGGCGATGTAGTAGCTGAGCTATAAATCAATTAACAATTTAATTATTAATATGAAAAACAAACTAAAGTAAGGGTTATATCAAAAAGAAATAAACCTCAAACTTACTTCAATTGGGATATTTGTAGAAACTGATCTTTCATAAGGTTTGATATTGCATGTCTTGGAACTGGTAATTGAGTATATACTAGGTCTCGACTTGTCCATATTCCGGTTGCCTGTCACATTGGAGTTGGCTTTGGATTTTGCTGAAAACTTTTCATCCTCTTGATTTTCGAGTGGTTGATTGGAGCTTGGAGTACAGAATTTAGGAAGGTGATTGATTAACTCGTAAATGTCTTCTTCGTCGTATAAATACTCTTCTCTCAAATAATTCATAGTAGCGTAGGCAAATGCAACTAAAAGATTTATAGCTGATACTTTCTCGATAATCTCTCTAGATGTGTTTTGCGTTTCTTCCACCATTACCCAGATACATCTCGTCAAGGTTCGGATGTTGAACGTCATTGTTGACCACAGCTTCCGTCCTTCCCAATACCTTTAATGAATTAAATTATTGACATTTTACTATCATATATGGCGATTTTGTGAAGAAGTGAAATAAAAAATTAAAGAATAGAGAATTTTATTTAACCTGTCATACGCCGTGTTTGTACGAAAAACGAGAAGTAATCCAGTAACAACTCCAAGAACTGGAATGAGTGTTTGAGGAAAATCGATTTTCCAGCCTTCCACATAATTTGAAATGCATACCAATCCAGCAGTATATATAATTATTAGTAGAAGTTGCCACCAAATAGTCTGTATTACAGTCCCCTTAATTCTGAATAAGAGAGGAGGTTCCATTTTAATACACGTTTTTCACAAAATCACGTTTCACAATAAGATTCCCTTTAAAGGCACTAGGCACTAATACAAAAGCACTAATTCAGGTTCACAGGCACACAATCTCAAATATTCACCTTTTTAGAAGAACTAATTCAAAATGTAAGAAATGTAAACAAAATATGAGTCATTTATTGGAATTACCATTTATGCATTGGTATCCATTCTGGTTCATATTATAATGTTTTGCAATGTCAATGTCGGGTTTAGGCTATATACCATTTCTCAAACACTTCACAAATGGATGAAAATGACAATGAAACAGACAAAATGTTCTTATACAACCATCCAGTGCTAAAGTCAGTGAATTTTCTTGTCGTCTACCTGAACACTCAACTCGTTGACTAAACTTCTCAAACTAACAAGTTTATGTGATATCTTACGATATTATGATGGTTGTATGGTGTGATGATGGAGAAGAGTTTTTTGTTGTAACTGAAGAGATGTCTGTGTGCGAAGCTGTACATTGACTTTTTGCTAAAAACTTGATATAATATTTATATTGTTGTCTTGTCTATAGCGTTTCTTGTGGGTTCACAAGCCCGTGATTTGACAAAGGAAAAATAAGTAGATGGTCTTGCTTTCATGCAATGCTGGATTGTTTTTATGGATCAATAATTACGCCGCACAACCTGCAACACTTGTTTTTACTTGCCGAAAAATGATCATTATGTTATGCTTATAAAATCATTGTGCTAAGACATAAGCTGCAGCTGTCTGAGGCAACCTTTTTAAAAACTAATTTACATACTAATTTTCCAACCCCTAGTTTTTATGTTGTTTATTTTTACTGGTTTCTGGATACTAGAAAATCTCATAAATTCTAGCAACCGAATCCAACAAAAGGATCTTGACTCTTAGCATGCATATTATCGATTTGACTAGTTGAATTTTTATTTCAGCAAATGATGAAAAATGCCAAATTCGTGGTATAAAACATTCCTTCAAAAATTGGAGAATATGATCTACCTGAACAAGAGTCTGACTGAGCTGAAATATGTGCATATTTACTTGATTGCAGGTTTTATGATGATTATGAAATTTCTTTCGTGCTATGCATACTAAGCTGATAAGAATACTGGCATATAATGGCATGCAATAGGGATAAATATACGATATATAAAGGGGCTGGATTAGTTTCTAGAATTTAATTTGATGTTTAAACAAAGGTCGCACTTTCAACTCCCATTCCTGTATAATTTAATTTTGACGTAAAATGTCTGCAGACACGCATTGTTTTCGCAAAATTTGCGGGCAAAGGGTCCAACAAAGAGCACGTCGCACAAAGTTGTGTTGCACATTATAACCTTGGAAGGTGAACAAGAATATCACCAGATGTATATATAGGTAGTATGCAAACAAAAAGACTTTACTTGTTAACTGATAATTTGATAAGTTTCTTTAAAATTGGGCAAGAAGTACGTACAAAGTTTTGCAGACTTGGAAAACTTGGCATGCTGCATTTTTGAAAATCAACTCTCCAGCATACTTGTCAGCATGAAATGTCGTAGAAGTACGCATTTGTTTACATGCATGAAAGAATGTGAAAAAGACGGATAAAATTTATTATGCAGAACTCCTGATGGCGCTTCGACATGCGTGTTGCATTTGCATTCTTATTAAATCACAGCATGACAGAAAATTGCCCTTCGTGACAAATATTTCGGCCTCCAGTTAAAACCCCCAGTTATATTTTTGAGCAAAAGATAAAGTGATGTTCATGTTTGGATATAGCTACTGGTTTTCGTTGCAAAATAAACATAAAAAATATTCACCTTCCTAATAACCTGTAATCATCACAATCATACACTACATACATGGCCGGTACATTCTGTGTAGATGCTGATAAAGATATGAAATGTGTGCATATGTATATCCAATGACTCATATTGACACACATATTCATAACACCAGTGTTGTCATGTCATGTCGGCACTGTCTGACATGTTGTTGCTTATGAAAATGGTTATCTCTTCAAAATGTACATAAATTTACCTAAATTGCGTATGATAATTAATTAATTCAAGATGGCATGTTACACAACTTCAGTTTAATTTCCTTGTTTTGTTCATTGACAAACGACAGCAAAATATATGAGCGAAAGCTGTCCTAACGGAACAGTTTGACGTAATAATTATTTTACAAGTTTTATAATAGTCTATTTTATTCATAAATTAATGCATGTACATGCAAGTAACCTTAATATCATTATGATTATAATAACGATTTTCTCTTTCCAGCCATTATTTACAACAACATCATACAAGTTGAAAGCGAAAGCAACAATGAGCAGAATTATCCTGAACTGAAAAATTTACGGATCATTTGTTGTTGTGCTACGGCGTAAAAGAATATACGGGTTTTCAAAAATTTGTCAAAGTAGCAGGTCAATAAATATAAATAAATTTAGGTGGAGGTCAATAAATATAAATAAATTTAGGTGGAAGTGTCGCAATTATTTATATTGAATATGTAGTAGAAATCATTACTCAATTTCATGGTATTTTCTTGTGTAAGAGAATTTAACATTTTATTGGAGACCAGTTTCGGAGACAAACTAAAATATGTTGGAAGTTGAAACTTGAAAGTTCAATGTCTCTCAAACTGCAATTGAGGGACAAGAGCATCTGTAGTCCAGCAGATTACGGTTGATTTTGCCAATGCGGGTAAAACTTGCAAATAATTAAATTGGATAGAGATTCGGGAGTATTTAAGTTTTAAGAAAAATGTGGTGGTTTTCCATACCTCTCCTTTACTTTCTTTGTCACTATTTGAGAGGATGTTATGGATAAACGATGGTGTAACAAATTTTCTCCGATTTGCGACATTTATGTCAATTACAATCGCAACTCTTATGAATATTTTTCTATTCGACACTTGAAATGGGGTTAAATGTTAACACTTTGGAATGCAAGGTATCTATCGAGCTCGGGTAATAACCTGTAATAAAATGATAAAAAGTGTTTTTGAGCTTTTTGGATAAAAGTCGTTGAACTAAATAAATTTATTCGATTTACTATTCAGCATGAAAAACTTATTGCAGAATTAGGCTTGGTCACGTTGGCTTACTAATTGGAATCCAGATATCAATCAAATCTGCGTCAATTCTTCAGTTTGAATTTTAATAAAGATTTTATTACTCATTATGTTTAATTTAACTTAACAAAATATTTGGTATTTTTTCAAGCAGCATTAAGTAGCTTATCTTGGAAAAAATGTATGTGGTTTATTGTAAATGTGTAGCATACAGCTTTAATCGCATTAGAAAACGTTGTAGCAAACAATAAGCGAGTTGGCTGACAAAGACAGAGAATCAGATCCGGGATCAGTCTACTTTGGAAAGAATACGGTATTCTGGGTTGGAACAAAAATGGGACGAATGGGCATTTTGGCATATAATGATGGTGGATAAGATGACCGACAATTATAAGCCCAGTTCCAATGTCGTCAATTATTCAAACATTTCTATTTGGAGGAGCCTATTGCTCATTTCTACTGCAATATTTTGCATTGAAACAAGACTAGTCTGTTACAGGTGGTTGAGCTACCAGATTCGGCGTACTGGACTGTTTGCTCGCAGAATACGTTTGGCTATCTCAAAGCTAATCATGTGTAATCGATAACTATGGCACAACTGCAGCATTATATAATATATTCTATTTAAAGATGAGTTCATAATTTTAAAGTATTTTTGAACTTTGTACTTAATGTAGTTACTAAGATGTAATAAATTTTTCTGTAAAAAGCAACAACTAGAAATTAAAACGTTAATAAAGAATAGCGGGAATAAAGCTATTCAATGATTTTTATTCATTCCAATTCGAGTGAAGGATATCACAACTATTAATACAAAGACTAAATTAAGGTGCAATGCTCGCAATTCAATAATTGAATTTTTTAACACGCAGCCAGCAGAGTTCATGAACACACGTCACTAGTATCTTTATTAGTTGATTATTGATATAGGTAGACAATCCTAACAAATGGTTTTCCCAAGTTCAATTAGTTCAAGTATAAATAATTTATTGTTTTGGTATGCAATCAAAAGCAAATCTCATCAAAAGAAGTGCTTTCGACATTTCCAATTTCAACTAGAGACCTCTTGATTGATAATTATTAATTAGGATGTCGTAACCCATCAGCAATGTTTCAGTTTACAAGCGAACTTTTCAATATGCCATATAAAAGCAAAATTAGCAATAAGTCACAGCGTACATTACAAGAATATCAACTGCTTGAAAAAACCTTTTTTAAAGTTGACTTTTATGTCATGGATTTTTCAGTACAATGTTTAAGTGTGACCATTCTGCAGTTCCTCGTTTTAATCATTACATTCGTTTCCTCAAGTAAACTGCATCAAACGGACTACACAAAGTTGCTGGTTGACGTCATGCGGCATTTGGGGCAACCTAAGACATTTTCTCACTCACCATATATAGTTTGGGTGTCAGCCACGAAGGGAGATAAGGAAATAGTTTCTACTTCAGAATTGTTTTGTCATAATTTCAGGGAAAGTGATTTCAATATTATTCCACCCATTTTGATTCGTCTAAATGTCAGCACGCAAACAGATTTAAGAGGCATTCTCCATGGAAGGAATCCAAGAGTTCAACATTATTTAGTAATTGTGGAGCTACTTTCAGAACAAATATTGCCATCTGAGATTTGGCACTACTTGAAAAATCTCATGTATCCTGGAACGATCAACAGAGCCCACTTTATTTTTCTTAACTTGAAACCAAACGCTGGGAAAGGGCTTCCCTTCATTTCAAGCAAACATTTTGACATGGTTCGGAACAAGCTAGAGATTGCTAAATGTGCAGAAAAACAAATAGCAGGGAATGGGGTAGCTTGCGTCATGTCCAAGACTTGGTGTTTCCACTGCTCCAAAAAGTTCTATCTCATTTCAAAATACGAACTTACTTCAAAGCAAATCACTCACTTTACCTCAACTTCATTCCCAAACCTTTATGGCAACTTAAATGGGCGTAAAATTGCGTTCATTATGGGCACGACAGCTCTAGATCCTTCTGGAAAAGCAAACTATGGCTTCGACCTCATCACAACTTTGTTCTATCAATTTCGAACAAACCTGATTTTCGGACCAGTTCTCAAACAGCTTAATATGAAAACGGGCTCAATAATCACAGCTCGATGGAATGCTTCTAAAGACAACTCTACAACATCTGCAGTTACTCGATATCTTTCACTTTTGGAGACCATGGAGAAGAAAAGGATGGCAGTTACTTTGGGATTGTATCCAACTGCCAAGATGATACCTCGAATTGGTTTCACAGGCTATTACATTTATGATTCATTTGTTTACGTGACCAAAATCCGCTTTGCTCGTGTGGGAGAATCGGGTGAAATGAATTGGTACTTATCGATTGCATACACTGCTCTTTCGCTATTTGGAATGTTTATTTATCTTAATCAAACTGAAACTTCGTCATTGAAGCTACAAAAGCTGAGTGACTATGCTCTAGCGCTTCATCAGTCTATTCTTGGTCAGCAAGAGATTGATCCAATTCTATCATTTTTTGTTCGAGAAACACCAGCAACACGTATCTTGGATTCTGTTCTCATTATCATGGTGGATATTTGCCGTGTCCACTCTCTACTTTCACGGAGTTCACCTGACCAGTGAAGCTCTAATCCCTGTTCGAGTTGTCCCAATCCAATCTATCGAGGAACTCCTCAACAGCCCTGACTGGAAGGGTTGGAATATATGCCAAGAAGGACTGGGTTGAGATGGCAATTGCCCACACAAAATTCAATCAGCTTTTCAACCGCTTTGAATATGTCAAATCTCAAAAGGAGTGTGTGGAAATAGTTTTGCAAAAAAGTAACAGGGCTTGTATCATTTTCGAAGACGTTCTTCTCCTGATTATGGCACAGCTTTCCAATAACCAGAAGTACCAGCTTGTCTACAAACCTTTTCAGATCTCAGGAAATGGAGTGGATGGGAAAAGACTCGGTTTCGTGAAGGATTTTCCATGGGCTGATGAACTTACAAGGGCACTTGCTCGATTGTAGATGAGTCTGGTTTGGGAAGACGTACTATTCAAACATTTCTAAGTGACAAGGCTGCACATATTAAATTATTTAAAACTTCAAAAGTGGAGAATGCTTACGATAAGAATGACCTAGAGGAAGAAATGTCTCAGCTTATTAACCTTAGACCACTTTTTCAGTTTTACCTATGGATTTTGCCTATGTGTACCATTTCTTTGGTTGGAGAATGGATTTACAAAGCTTTGGAACTCTTGTATTACAAAAATATCAGGAAGAAAAATAAACCGTATTTACTTACAATTCATGTTCATCAACGCAAAAATCTGTCACCTTCACGTGAACCAAGGAAATACTACAGAAATATCAAACAACGACTTGGGAATTTGAAATATGACAAAAGTAAGCCCAACAAAATGAAGCAAATCAACACTATTTGCACTCCATTTTTACAAGAATTACCAAAGCTTAGTCCATAGATACTACTTGTCTTATCTTAATCTTGCAAATTGTATTCCTCTGTAAGCCACATAGAATGACTAAAAACAGGAAAAGTTACAAGCCAATTCATTTCAATGACTATCTTTTATATTGTATAACATACGTACACAGCTCTATGTACATTTATTGAGAAGTAAGCGATTGGAATCGCGAATGGCTTGTGACATTAACTGCACTGTAGCAAGCTTACGGATTTTCCATGCTGCATATTGCTGAATGTAGAGAAAAGCTTTTTCAAATTCGTTTTGTTGTAACTTAATGTCATTTAAAACATTTGTGCATTCATAAATAAAAAAATTATATGTTGATTTGTATCCAGTTTTTTGGGGTTTAACAGGCTATATACTAAACGTTGTGCTGCTTGTTTGAATGTACGATATATTTTAATGTAAAAACTTTTTTATATAAACTTAATATTATAAAGGTTGCCAGCAACACGAATTCCTATTTCCAACTTAATACTAGCAATGCAGTAGTATAAAATAATTTCGGCCTACTTTATCACCGCTAATAAATATTTTATATGTTGAATATTGAAGGTGCATTGTAAATGTAGTGGTTCACAGTAACATATTGACGCTTCAGAAGTCAACATTGCTAGAGTGTTTAATATTGGAACAATTTGTATTCTGTCAGTCCCATATATATTGCGTTAATAAAATTTATTATTAAAAAGACTTAAAAGTTATTAATGTTACTAAACGTAATAAGAGGTTTGTTAAAAATGTTTTATCATCTGCTGAGACAGTGTGGTAACAAATGATGAAAAGTGTCTGCAATAACAGATATGCCTTCTGGGTGAGTTGATGGATGGTAATAAATCTGTTTAGCTAGAAAAAAATACGTGACTTCTTGCAAACTGGTCCTTGATTATTATATTGGCAATCATTCCATAAACAATGGGTTTTACTTTTGCAGTTAATTTTATCGTTTATCAATAAATCAGTTGTATTAAAACCGCAATGACATATATATTTACGAATTAATTTTATTACAAAATCCGACCTTTTGAAGTGGATTTAACAAATTTGCACCGACTTTTTAATAACAGAGTTTGAAAAATGAGTGCTGCACCTCAATGAAAGTGTCACGATATTTTATAAAGTGGTCTTGTCGCAAAAGTGTTTTCCTAGAAGTATTGATGTTTGGTGAAAGTTGGCTCTAACTTTCACTATGGGCAGATTTAACAAAATCGGGTCTCCAACAACATACAGAATAGTGACTGTTGTCGTATAAAGAACAATGAACGGCTTTCACATATTTTGGAACTATCTTAATGCAATTGTGGAGTGTGTTTCATGTCAAGAAATAGTTCCCTCCCATAAATAATAGTACGATTGGTTTATTTATATGGAAACCATGATAGTAAATTATTAAAAGACTCAATCATTTTGTTACAGCAACTTTCTTACAATGCTTCATTTATAATTTAAGAGCATTAAAATGCTTTACTTCAATGCAAGGGTCATGTTAGATAGGTGTATCTTGGTCCGACGTGGGGATTAAATTCTTGTGTACCTCAAATTTGCCTCTGCTCTGTTAGACAAGGTGCCTTTAAACTAGTCCTGGCTAATAGGCCAAAAATGCGCTAACCGGTTTTGCTAAGAAGTTTTTTGTTATTTTGTAAAAATGAATTTAACTTTGGTAAACAACGTGTTTACCTGATAATAATGATAGTATGAAACTTGAATGATTTACGTGTTTAGTTCTAATACAACGGTGATATTCAAGCGGTTTATTTCCTTAACATTGCTAAAATCTACTCAATTTCACGACCCAACTGTTTTATCATTAGAAAGAGACCGTCCAAATTACGACCCCGTGAGCATATTGTAGCAAATATATTTAACTGTTACGAGTTGTAATGAATGTGAGCTGATTTGCATTATTTTTGCTGAAGACAATAGATGATGAAGTTATTTTGTTTGCAGATCAAAATTTATGTTAAATATATTAAGTTATATAATATTAAAACTTCACAAGTATGTTGATCCTATATTTTACCAAACTGTGCTACCAGTAGACGGCATTCAGCATTGTAAGGTCACCTTTAAAAATATGCAAATTAGACTACTTTAAGAAGCATTCTGACGGCGATTTTCGTTACCGAATTTTATAGTAAAACGCCAGTCCTTCATTTTTTGCATCAAATGGTTTTTAAAATGTTTATTTTACGCTGAAAATTTGCTATACTTTAACGACTTTCCACATGGCCAACACTTAGCAAAATATTTTCAAAACTGTTTAATCCCAAAACCAATTTTTTGTACGTTGCTCTTCTACCTACTGATTAAAATTCTTTTCAAAACATTTAATTTAAATTAGAAACGTTTGATGCCTCCTCATTTTCCACTTGTTGTGCTTCTCTAGCCACACTGGTTTAATAGATACCGAAAACCGATCAATCGTATTGTGGTAAAAGCAGGCCTTATAAGCGCTGCCCGAACGCGCAAAAAAGAATCATATCAAAATTCCATTCCTGCTCCGACATATTCATGCTTCAAAGTTAGGCCATTAGTGGCACGTGCCAGGCTAAATTTTTGAAACTTGCTTTAAAAAGGCACTTCCCAATTGTTTAGGCTCATAATTTTTACAGTTGTTAACCTTGATTAAACGAGCCCAACGCAAAAAGAAATTAGCTCTCTACCCAAAAATTGTTGAAGTTATTGACTAATTGGTTTTTCGAAATTTTCGAAATCGTCAATTATTTTCGCAACAAACAAATTGTAGACTAATCTGCTGCAGCCACAGTGGGCTCAACGATCACCACTAGCATCCCTGAAAAATATCTTAGCCAAGTCCCCGGCAAATTCGTGAAAACAGCCCTTGAAGAAATCCGGGTAAAATCCAATTAAGATGGCACCAGGTTGGGCTAATATCTGGAATTTTTGCCTCAATATAAAAATTGAGTGACTTTACCAAGGTATACTTACCATACCCACAATATTTCAAACATTTTATGATTTATTTGTAGGCTTAGCAGCTTGCGCTAAATTATACCTTGGTAAAGTCACACTCAATTTTATATGAGCAAAAAATTCCAGATATTACCCAACCCTGGTGCCAATCTTATTTGGATTTTACCCGATTTCTTCAAAGGGCTGTTTGCTCGAATTGCGCGGGACTTTGCTAAGATATTTTCAGGGATGCCTAGTGGTTGATCGTTGAGCCCACTTTGCTGCAGCAGATTAGTCTACAATTTGTTGTTGCGAAAATAATTTGACGATTTCGAAAAATTTCGAAAACAATTAACGTCAATAACTTCAACAATTTTGGGTTAGAGAGCTAATTCTTTTTTGCGTTGGGCTCGTTATCAAGGTTAACAAACTGTAAAAATATGGGCCCCTAAACAATTGGGAAGTGCCTTTTAAAGCAAGTTTCAAAAATTTTAGCATGGCACGTGCACTTAAATGGCCTAACTTTGAACATGAATATGTCGGAAGCAGGAATGGAATTTTGATATGATTCTTTTGCGTTCGGCGCAGCGCTTATAAGCCTCTTTTACCACAATACGATGCCCATCGCGTTTCGAGTATTCTATAAAACCAGTGATGTGTCTAGCTGACTTAATTTGTAGGGACGCGGTGTATCATCTAATTTTACACGTTCAATACTAATGACTACCTTTTAGTTCTTCAGATGTACAGCTAAATAAACTTCAACAAGTTAGTTATTAAATCCCTCCACTTTAGTTTGCGCAGTTTTAAAAATAATTAATATACCACCTAACAATTTAGGATGAACATTATTCCAGTAGGATAACACGATTCATCACCTCTCATTTCCAATATCAACTTTCAAATGAAGCTCATACCACATAAATTAATGTTACTCGTGTGCATTCTTTCCATAATTAATCAGTTTAATGAGATCAAACGCACATATTACACCTAAAAATAACACTTAGCTCTCCTTATTTTCAAGGAAAAATTACCTTCTTGGTCGACATGTAGGAAAGCTAGTGTTATCAGGAAGCTGTTACAAGTGTGTTCCTTCCAGCACTCATTCAACTGTTTCTTGAAAGTTAAACTAAATAAAAATAAATTTTAAAATTCTTCCTATTTCGGAAAATTACTGTTTCTCACGGAATCACATTAATCACAATGTCCGAAATTCATTCATTTTCATGAAACTGGAATAAAAAAGTTCATTTGAAGTTAATTTGAAAAGATTCGAAAAGTCATCTTCATGTAAGCCTGTGAATGAAAATGAATTAAAATTGGACATTGTGGGAATTTGAATTTCTCTGACCGTTTGTATAACGGGTGAAAACATATAACTATAACTCAGTACTGAGTTATCATTGAGCTCCAACAGCAACAGTATGGATGCAGATTGTACCCTGGGAAGTTCAACCCGTTGGAAAGACAAAATTTTAAGCTAGCAATCCGTTTACATATTTCATCCAGTTCCACTGTGCCCAGCTTTATCAAATAGAAAATAAATCATGAACTCATTTCCACTTCCGTATGATCCCCGAAAATATTATGTCAATTGCAATATGAAGTCATTAGAGTTTAAATCTGTAATATTGACAAAAAAGTAGTTATATTTGTCATAGTTGTGTATGTAAAGGTTGAAACGTCGTATGTATCTTCATTTCGGATTTCTAACTTTTCATTTGACATCCTTTGCTTGTCTCTTTACAACAAAAATTTGCGTTCGAGTCATAATGAAGTTTTAGAAGTGCAGGGTGTGACCATAAGGATATATTGAAAAACTTCTTTCATAAATTATGTATCCGACTGAAACGGAAACAAACATCCCACAAAGTATGTGCAAAAACTGAAATATTCATAGTTTTGGATTGGGATGTTTGATCGGTTGTAATTTATCTGTGTTTATTATACAAAAGGGGTTTGCATGCAAATATTTATCTAATAATGGAAACTTATTAATTGGTCTATGTATTTAGCAGGCCTGAAATTCAAAAACACGTCAATATTAAATCATAAAAACCACAAGTATACAGAAATTTGGTATCTTTACTGCAGCATAAAATAGTTACCCAGGCGTTTTCCAGACACTTGTAAACCTCCAATTTGTCAGCACATGGAATGTGCTCAGATTCCTTAACTACATGAAAACATTTCGACACGTGAGTTAGATTACCACTAATACATTTACGAAATGATAGTTTTTATGTTACATAAAACGACACGTAATAACTTCAGTGCGCATGCAATAAAAACTGTTGCTAGTTGTACAATTCTTAAAACTAAACATTACCAATATCAGAGCACATAGAAACAACACGGTTTGCAATTCGCTTGGCTGAATCGTTTTCTCCATCAGGAAATATATTAAATTTCAGGTAAAATTCAATATATGACTCATCATTCAGTTCCAATGTATCAGAACTCAAGTTTTGAATGAACATACGTTCAAGCATACATCTTTTAAAGCAATCATCCGACGGTATTTTAGCTTCATATGTAGTGGGCTCGGCCTATTGAAAATTTGGAAATAAACGCATTTTCAACATGACTTCGTTTTAAAAAATATTACAAAGTATGTCACCCTCCTACGGGCGCACTATGAATATAGTAAAACCACGATCTATTTACGTCAACCTTTCCTCGAAATGCAAAAGGATGTTTTGGTGGAAAAGTAACTTTCAAGTGGCCAAATTTTAAACGGATTTTCATCCTTATGTAATAGAAAACTTTGAAAAATCCGATCAAATTAATTTCACGTCCATAAAACACTCCATTAGTGCGCTGCTTGTGTCCCACCTTCATTTCATCCCCGTTGTAGTCGGTTTGATGCAGAAACTGTTACACAAAATGCCTGCAAAGTGAAGTGTCAAAGGTTTGTGATAATGTTCAAATAAAGTACGCTTTTACGAACAATTTTGTGTTGTTATCATACCAAACTACGCGGCTGACGATATAATTCTGGCATAAAGGGGAAAAGATGCTGCCATAAACCGACTACAACGGGGATGAAATGAAGGTTTGACCCAACTGACTCAAAAAACGGGGCATTATGCTCACATGAAAGTAGTTTTATCGGATTTTGCACCTATTTTAACTATAGAAACATGAAAATCCGTTAGAAGTATGGCCTGCTAAAATTACGGTCCCACGTAGAGGTTTTTTGCATTTCGAAAAAAAATCAACATAGTAGGAAGTACCAATTCGGCAAAGTCTTAATGGGAATTGCATACGCATTTATGCATAGCACATCGAGTCACGGTATGCCAATATGTTTCTCGTATGAGAATGCTTTGTTTATGGTCCCACAAAAAATGTTATCAATTTTTTTGCTCAAAATGCGTATAGATTTTCCATTAAGATTTTGCTGTACCAATCTATATTTGCAGGATTCTGTTGCAGCCAACAGCCATCCATGTCCGATCTCTATGTCCGCGGTTGTGTTAACATATCCGCTATGGCATCTCCAGTCTGGCCAGATGGGCTCTTCACACAGTACCTAAGCGATAAAGATAATACATGTGAGTAAAGATATTTGAGAAGATATTTAAATGTGCAATTTTAAGAAAAAGTTAAAGTGCGATTACCTTCAAAAGAAATGATAGTACCAAAACGCCTCTAAAAAATTCTGACATTCTGGAGTTAGTTTTCTTGATGTGCATGATAGAATATAATACAGCAATTTGCAGCTTAGTTCACAAAAAACTAGTGGTAACAGTTTACGCAGTTGATACATCAGCCACGATTAAATTGAAGAATGTCGTCGAGACATAATGACTCATAAAATTTCATAGGTTTTTTAATTGGAAGAAAAATGATCACAACATTGATTACATTTTTTCTAATGCGCAATCACTTAAATGACTAATGAATAGGAAGATACTAATTGCTCCGTATTTAGTACTTTCTTATATTTACTCTTGGTTATTTCGATGTTCCTTATGCAACAAATGGATTGTACATGGGTACAATATATGTGTACCCAGCAGTTTATAAGTTGAGATGAGGTTTTTGTATGTTAACTTGAGTTAATTTGGTTAAAATTATTAGTTACAAAAGAATTATATTACTCCGAATTGAATGAAATGTCAGCTGAGGATGTGAGCACTTCTTCTACTTCGTTTTAAGAACTTTCATCCATTATAAATGTTGTGGAAAATCTTTGCTTTATTACTACTACCACTTGTGAGCATGTACAATACTACCTAGAGGTGGGAAGTTGGAGAAAAATGATGACCCGCTTGCACCCCGCTTGCAGGTCTTGCCAAACCCGCTTGCGCTTGCTTGCAATAAAAATTATACCCGGCTTGCTTGCACCCATGGACGCTTGCAAGTCCCGCAAAAACAATTTAACGGACATTTTTAGCCTAAAACTTAGTAAGAAACAGTCAATATTGTGTTCAACATTCAGATTTTGACATTTTGAAAGTTAATTTTGTTTAAACTGTGAATAAAACATGATTTTTGACACATAAATCGCAGTTTTATAAGCTGTGATGACTAGTATGGGGATTTAGAATAGCTTTACGGAATTTTAACAATAAAAAATACCGTGGGTATTCCAGCGGCTTGGGCAATTTTTTTTGGGCCCAGCCCGCTTGCTTTGCGCTTGCAAAGGTCCCCGCCAGCTTGCCGCCATACCCATGGGTTATTCGCAAGCGCGCCATGGACACCGCTTGTGCCAAGCGTGGTTTGTCCCACCTCTAATTACTACATATTATACATCATATGTATACATCATATGTTTTCACCGCTAATCTGATACATTTTACATTTTTAATATTATAGCAAAGCTTTGATTAAGATAGTTAAACCATTTAATGACAGCAAATAAGAATGTACTCGAAACCCATCAAAGTAATATCTTAAAATAAAATAAATTATTCATAGTATTCTCGGGAGGCCTCACAAATAGCTTTTGATAGCTCTAGTAAGCGTATATTTAGAGTGTTGTAATTCGTAACGTTAAATGTTCTATCCTTTCGAGAACCTGCTATTTGCAAAAGTTCTGAATAACCCACACCGGAACCTACGCCAACAGAGAAAGTATTGATCTCTGAACCATTAGCCAGTGATACTGCGTTGGGAACAGAAAAGGAATTGGAATTAGAATTTCCGTCTGTTATAACGACAATATGCTTAGGAAGTTGGCTTGGACTTTTTGTGTGAGATTCAACTGCTGTTTTTATAGCAAAGCCTGTAGCAGTACCTCCTCCACTATAACCGGAATTCTTAATTATTCTATACACTTCATTCGGTGTTTTATGAAGTGTATCTTTCAAAAACAATATTTCGTCCACGCCATCACTGTATGTCATAAAACCTATTCGACTTCGAATGTTAAATCTCCAGGTTTTTAGAAGTCTTGCAGAAAACTCTAATTCCCTTCCGAAGTTGCCTTCATTTCCATAACCACTATTTACGCTTCCGCTTCTATCAGCAACAACGATTAAATCGTTCGCATAGCTACAAGTAACTGCTTCTGTAAATTTTGGGCCATTAAAAAAGAATTATAAGATTTTAGTTAATTTTTACATTAACGCTCGGGACTGCCCATAGATTAAATGAAAAATCATTGAGTATCAAGGGTCAACTGCCGATTTGATAAGATGGGAAACTAAGATGATTACTTTAAATAGTCATTACCGCAAGTCATTTCAACTCCGATTTTCATGATTTTTGTGTCGCTGAGACCACGATCTTGCATTATATTGTCTACAACTGTAGAGGAAGTATATTGCTCAAAACTAACTCGCCGTTTTGAAAAGTGACCATGTAGTTGAAGTATGGTTTCTTTATTACGTCGAAACGGACAATCATTAGAGACGTAATGGCTTCCCAAGTTTAGAGCACACTAATCAAGATGGTCTAGAAACAAAAATCAATGCATTGGAGTTGAAATGACTTTCGGAATGAACTATTAAAAGCCAATCATCGTCATTCCATGGCTATCAAATGGCAGTTGCCCATTGATACTCACTGATTTTTCATTTTACTCAATGGGCAGTCCCGAGCGATAAAATATTTCTTGTGAGTTTTTTACCATCATTTTGTAAACACTGTCCTGTTGAGGTTACGTAATTACAATTGTTTGCAGTACACATTGGCTCTTGGAAACAAAACGCTTTGCAGCCTTTATTGCAATCCATATCTAGAAAAAAAACAATCTCAAAATAAATTTAAGGATTCATTTACAGGTAGGTATAAAATTTCTTCCTAATTTCTTACTTGTGTTTGTTGTGTGGCACGTTCCCGTTTGGCAGCAGAAGAAACAGTTTGCTTGTTTGCATGCTCTTGCATTTGAGCCAAGTTGTTCACAGTCTGCAATAATACAGCCATTTAAGGTCATTTAATGAATGATAATAAATATATTGAAGGTTGAATAACATACATGGTTTTTTTTCGCAAACTCGTCTCTGCTTATTAAATTGACAATCATCCCGGAAACAGTCTTTTTCACGTTTGCAGGATCCACAATTATTTAAACAGTCGGGTGCTGAAATACGACATAAAAGTTTCTCTGTTATGGTTCTTTAACCAAAGGTCAATTAAAATTCTGCTTAACAGCCTTAATACCTGATCGTCTATTTGGATGACAATACGTATCACTGCAACAGTAGTAGCAGCCGTTGAGAGAGCATTCTCCTGCTTTTTCGTCGAAATCTGCACACCGGTCAACTAGGATGTTGGAAAAACGTCTTTTTAAATTTAAATTCAATAGAAAGGACTATAATAATTTAATTAGTAAATAAATCTTATTATAGACAGTGTATTTTTCTAATTTATATTGAAACAAGCTTATCATCTATTTGGCGTATGTGACCTATAACTTCCACAGAAATACTGCAGGGTGACTCTCACAGCAAGCTATTAACGAAAAATATTGTATCCTAGAAAACAACGATTTGAACGAAAAAAACGCACGCTGTGCTAGGCCAGGGCAAAAAGGTTAAAAAATAGTTTACCTTCACTCATATCAATTGTTGTTTCTGCCCGTCCAAATTGTGGTCCATAAAATCGTCCGCGAAAAACTAAAAAACGTTTAAAATGTTGAAATTGAGCTCACCGTGTGTTTTTATTGGTTTTTATATGGATGTAGTTATCAATCATACACAAGAATCTATGGACAACCTACACCATTTCCGGCCCGCTCGAAAATTATACAAAAGATATTTTAGCTATTATATTTGTAAGCAGCTCCTTTTATGAAACTGTAAATGTACGGTTTCTAGCTCAGAAAATTATGATGTAATTTCAGCTAATTGTAACTATTTTAAGAGTAAATACGAAGGATTGGACTGCGTAATGAAATTATTGAATTTTTAATATAAAAGCATTTGTGAAGCCTCAGGTGGGCAATAGAAAACCGAGAATATAATGTCATCTGGCCATTGATGAGGTGAAAATAGTGCTAACGCACATAATAGAAAATAAGGTTGGTCCACATTCTTTCAAATGTTCAGTCTGCACTAGGATCTTTCTCTAATGATGAAGAAGGTAAATGCAGAACTGAACATTTGAAAGAATGTGGCCAACTTAGATCCCTATTTAGTGTGCGTTAGCAGGTTTTCACGCGTCATTAGTCTGCCAGATGACATTATTTCCATGTGTTTTTCTGTATTGCACTGAGGCTTCCACAAAGTCTATATTTGAAAATCGCAATAAATGTTCATTACGGCAGCTCCAACCTATCGTATTACTCTAATTTACCAATTAGCTGAATTACATCATTACTGAGCATAAAACCGTACATTTACTAGTTTTTCATAAAAGGAGCTGCTTACAAATATAAGCTAAAAATCTTTGCTATAATTTTCGAGCGGGCCGGAAATGGTGTGGTTGTCATAGATCTTGTGTATGATCTGATAACTACCTCCATATAAAACCAATAAGACACACGGTGAGCTCAAAAGTTCAACATTAAGGACGTTTTTTAGGTTTGCAAAGGACGATTTATGACCAATCCGGCGAATTTGGACGGCAGAAACAAATTGATATGAGTGAAGGTAAACATTTTTTAACGCTTGTCCCTGGCAGATTGTCCAATTGGATGGCGTATTAGATCTTAGTACTATGTTAACTATGAGGGCCTAGCACATAGTTAATCAAGGCTGTTGAGGGGCCGGGAGCGTGCGTTTGGTTTGTTAGGGCAAGCAATCGTTGTTTTCTAGAGACAAGTCTTTTAATCTAAAACTTGCTGTGAGAGTCACCCTGGCGTATTTTGTGGAAGTTTAGGTCAATACGCCAAATAGATGATAAGTCTTTGTTTCAAATAATTAGAAAAATACACCTGCTACATAGATTTTATTTTACTAATTTTAAATTATCTATTATAGTCTTTCTATTGAATTTAAATTAATGAAGACGTTTTTTTAGAACATGCCTAGCCGGTTGACCGATGTGCAGATTGTCGGACGAAAAGGCAGGAGAATGCTCTCTTCTCACGGCTGCTACTACTGTTGCATGCGATACGTATTGTCCACCCCAACATAGACGATCATATAAGCGCTGTTAGGGCAGGAAGTTTTAAGCTGAACCCTTTGTCCTAATCAGATAACCATAACAGAGAAATTTATATCGTATTTCAGCACGCGGACGTTTAACATAGTTGTGGATGGATGGCACCCTGCAAACGTGAAAAGACTGTTTCCGGATGATTGTCAATTTTAATAAGAGAAGACGAGTTTGCGAAAAAAACCATGTATGTATTCAACTTCAATAATATTTTATCATGTCATTAACTGACCTTTGAATGGCTAATATTTTGCAGATTGTGAACAATCGGCTCAAATGCAAGAAGCATGCCAACAGCAATTGTTTCATTATGCGCAAACGGAACGTGCACACTACACACAAGATAGAAGTAGGAAGATTATAACTAACTTAAAATGAATCTTAATCTATTTTGAGATTGATTTGTTTATATAACGATTGCAATAAAGATGCAAGATTCTGTTTCCAGAGCCAATGTACTGCATAACAATTGTAATTAACGTAACCCAACAACGGTTACAAAATGATGGAAAACGAACAGAAATATTTTATCGATCGGAGCTGCCATTGAGTCACACTGAAAAAATCAGTGAGATCAATGGCACTGAATTCGATAAGCATGAATGAGGAGTTGATTGCTTTAAATATCTTGACCGAAGTTATTAATCCCCAATTTATTAACTTGATTTGTTAGTTTCATTCAGACATGCTTGATCCCTAGTGTGGTCTAAAATTTGAGGAACCTAATAGTCTCTGAATGATTGTCGTCTTAGAAATGAAGAACCCCATAACTTCTACGACATACAGTCAAAGTAGTAGTTTTGTAGCATATACTCTGTAAACACGTGCAGATCCAATAGAAGACGTTACGATGGTTAGCCAAAACAATGAAAATGAGTGAAATGACTTCGAATGAATCATTAAGCAATCATCTGATCCCAGCTTATAAAATGCATTTGCCATTGATACTACATGATTTTCATTTCATCTAGGCATTCGAGCGTTAATGTAAAAATAACTAAAACTATAATTCTTTTTTAATGCAAATTTACAGAACAGTTTATTGTAGCTATGCGAACGATTAAATCGTTGTATACTGATCAGAAGCGGAAGCGTAATATGGTTATGAATGAAGCAACTTCGAAGGGATTAAGTTTCTGCAAGATTCTAAAAGCGGAATTTTTTTAAAACATTCGAATGAATAGGTTTTATGACAATACAGATAGGTGGCGGAGAAATATTGTTTTTGAAAGATTACACTTATAAAACCGAATGAAGTGTATCATAAAATTCATAGGTTTTTTATTGGAAGAAAAATGATCACAACTGGATTACATTTTTCTAATGCGCAATCACTTAAAATGACTAATGAATAGGAAGTACGTAATTGCTCCGTATTGCTACTTTCTTTATATTTACTCTTGGTTATTCGATGTTCCTTATGGCAACAAATGGTTGTACATGGTACAATATATTGTCTACCCAGCCAGTTTATAAGTTGAGATGAGGGTTTTTGTATGTTAACTTGAGTAATTTGGTTAAAATTATTAAGTTACAAAAGAATTATATTACTCGAATTGAATGAAATGTCAGCTGAGGATGTGGAAGCACTTCTTCTACTTCGTTTTAAGAAACTTTCATCCTTAATAATTTGTGAAATCTTTGCTTCTATTACTACTACCACTTGGAGCCATGCTCAATACGTTACCTGAGGTGGGAAGTTGGAGAAAAATGATGGACCGCTTGCACCCACGCTTGCAGCGTCTTGCCAAAACCGCTTGACCGCTTGCTTGCAATAAAAATTATACCCGGGTGCTTGCACCCATGGACGCTTGCAAGTCCGCAAAAGACAATTTAACCGACATTTTTAGCCTAACACTCTAGTAAAAACATCAATATTGGTGCTTCAAACATTCAGATTTTGACATTTCTGAAAGTTAATTTTGTGTTAAAACTGTGATTAAAAAACATGACTTATTGACACATAAATCGCAGTTTTATAAGCGTGTGATTACTAGTATGGGGATTTAGAATAGACGTTTTTACGAAATTTTTACAATGTAAAAAATACCGTGGGTATTCGCAAGCGCTTTGCAAATTTTTTTTGGCCCAAGCGCTTGCATTTGCGCTTGCAAGCGTCCCGCAAGCTTGCCATACCATGGCGTATTCGCAAGCGGCCCATGCGACACTCGACTTGTTGCAAGCGGGTTTGTCCCACCTCTACAATACTACATATGTATACATTCCATATGTATACATCATATGTTTTCACCGCTAATCTGATACATTTTACATTTTTAATATTATAGCAAAGCTTGATTAGATAGGTTAAACCAGTTTAATGACAGCAATAAGAATGTACTTCGAAACCCATCAAAGTAATATTCTTTAAAAAAAAGTAAATTATTCATAGTATTCTCGGGAGGCCTCACAAATAGCTTTTTATACGCTCTTAGTAAGGTATATTATAGAGTGTTGTAATTCGTAAGTTAAATGTTCTATCCTTTCGAGAAACCTGCGTATTTCAAAAGTTTGAATAACCCCACACCGGACCTACGCCACAGAGAAAGTATTGATCTCTGAAACCATTAGCCATGGATACTCGCGTTGGGAACAGAAAAGGAATTGGAATTAGAATTTCCGTCGGTTTATAACGACAATATGCTTTAGGAAGTTGGCTTGGACTTTTTGGTGGATTCAACTGCTGTTTTATATAGCAAGCTGCTAAGCAGTACCTCCTCCACTATAAACCGCGAATTCTAATTATTCCTATTACACT
>LJIJ01001897.1:0-34494 GCA_001718145.1 Orchesella cincta
ACACCTGGGTGGTTCACAACCATATCGTTTGTTATCCTTCTCTGGTCATTCTGCAATCCTCAACTGGAACTATTTTCTGATCAAGGCCGTTCGCACCTCTCGTCTGCAGCGGATGTTGATGAGCAACGAGAAACTCGCATCCGTTCTCAATCTTCAGGTAAGAATTGTGCTCAAAGGAAAATAAAAATTGTTATGAAAACATCACTTTTATTTCAATTGCATAGGCCACCCGAGTGGAGAACCGGGTTACGGTGACACTAATTGCCGTCGTGATCCTTTTTCTGATTTGCCAAATGCCAACAGCTATCGTTCTCATCTACACGGCATCCACATGCCAGAACAAGACTCAGAAGAGGAAAGTGTTCTGCTAGGACTTGGAAACATATTCAACTTGTTGGTAGCTATCAACGCCAGCATCAACTTTCCTTTATACAGCACTCTGCAACAAGTATCGAAGCACTTTTGTGCTATTTTTTATGCTTCGTAAAAGGTTTCCATTGAACAGCAATAAGTCAGAGTGACATTGAACTTTGAGCAAATGTGTTTGGGCTTTGTTTAATGTCGAGCGTATGGTAATTATTATAACTTTTACACGCTTAAAACCAACATGAAATTCTTAGTAAGAAATAGGAGTTATTTATAGTCAATTTTCTAGTAAGTATGCATGTATGTCAAACATTTTGTGTACCTGTTTTGTAGGGCAGTGTAAAATGCAAGTTTATTTCAATACGGTCTAAACTTTGTTGAGTCGGTAAGGTATGATATTGCCTTTTTATTTCGAAATTGAACTTAAAATCTGATATAAAAGCAATTCCCAGTTTTACTAAGTGGACGGAATTTTACTTCACGACAGAAATATAAGTGAAATTAAAGTTACATCCTTATGTTCGTCAGAAGCTTTCCTGTCTGCAGTCAACAAAACATATTAGAGGCTACATAAGCTACACACATATTTGCACATCTTTTATTAAAAATATGGTGCTTTTAGAATGTTTCCTCTTGAAAATTTTGAAGCTACATTTGCAGGTATATTATGTACTTATTGTTGTAAGCTTTTTCTGCATCTCACGCAGTGAAAAATGTAAAAAGCTTTTCTAACATGCACAACTAACACACATCATTTATGCACTCCAATCCTGTTAATGTTCTGTAAAGCTAACTAAACAGATTTTTGAGTTTCTTTAAAAAACACTGACATTTAGAAGAATTAGAGTGGAAGTTTTGGAAGCTCACATCGGGTACTTATTAGAAATATTTCAATATAAACAGTCTATTGATGTTAAAAATTTATTCAAATCATGAACTACAAATTCCATGTATGACAAAGTCGTTTGTAGTAGTCTTCAAAATCAATTTTCATGGAGACAAAGCTACAGTACAGGGATACTTTGAATATGTAAGAAATATAATATGATTTCATGGAACTCATGTTTGACGTTAGTATCGCTTTTAGTGTAATCAAGCTCTTATAAGTTGACTAATATTCTCATCAGAAATAAATATACATGTAAACGATCTGTTTGAAGTTGCTCATATTCAATTTCTAGTATTGCACAGGAAAATGAAGGTCTACAACATGCCAAGGCATTTAAATAACAAATAGGTACGAAAACTCACGGTGATTCAATTTTCAATTTATTTGTATACAATTCGTAATATCAGTATTATAGCTTCCAAAATGGCTGTGATGTCATATATTGAACCTACATCTTACCAGAAAATTTTCTTTCTGAAAATATTCAGGCATCATGTTATGACTCACGTGAATGTTTGCTGCTTGTTTCCGGTCGTTTGAAGCATCAATATCATTATGAGTAATTGCTAAGCATATATAAGTAAATTAAACTAAATTTAGACTACCATTTGAAGTAAAACCATTTTAATTGGTTGGTAACCTGTCATTAGAATTCGAATGTAAATTATAAAAGAAAAAAACTTTCTAAAAATAAAGCGGAGGAGTACAATAGACGAGTCGTCTCTTGTGCACTGGAGTCTGAACAAAAATTAGTGAGCCGTTAATGTGTTACAACTTATGACTAGCAGCATTTATTGTAATCAATTTAAACCTCTTTGAAATATCTTTATTTTCTCTATATATTGTTAGGTGCATGTTAGGAGGTCTAAGAAAGCAAAATGTTACGGAACAGACGTAAAACTCTATAATCAGAAACATATGCACTCAAGCTCATATTTTAACTTTTTGCTAAACAAATTTAATACATCTCTGTTGTATGCGTATAATTTGACATTTTAAAATTCACCATACTGTTTGTGAATTCGATTCAACCCACTCGTTCAAAATGCTTATAGGTATTGGTCGGAGTAGTTATTCTTCCTACGTTATACAAACCTGGGCAATGAAGCATGCATGTCTAACACCCAATTATAAGAGATGATCAAAAAGTTTAACAAAAGTTTTTCCAACTACTGAACTTTTGGTATCCAGTCGAATTCAAATATCGGAAATGTTACACAATGCCAATTATTTTCTTTTACGTGGGCAGCATCAATATTATATTGAATACACTCAAATATTAATGAACCCGGATGCACAGCAGTAGAAAGTTGGATGCACAAAAAAGATGTGAAAACGATTTGAGGTTAAAGAATAATAATCACGACAGTTGCAAATGTGATGTATAATAATAATGTTTTATAAAACCGGATGTTTAATAGAATAAAAATAGTTTTCAAAGTACTTTTACTCTTATTAAATCCTGTACCTATGCAATTAAGGAACAAAAAAACCGTAGAAGAAATGGGTTTGTCTATTTATTGATCAAGTATCTTAAGGAATTAAGCAACGTTGAACATCTATATCAGACAATTTTGTTTTGGTATTGGGGCTACCCCAGACAGGAAATTGATTTTGAAAGATGATCAAAAAGCTTTGTTTTTTTGCTGCGATTGCAATAAATTCACACGTTTCAATAATTCATCGAATGTCTGCAATTTCATCGGGATAATTAAACATTGGAAGTAGAAAATTGGTCCATTCTAGATTCAATTAAATTCATTAAAAAGTCTTTTTAATTGGGCTCGTTGGATTGGCATAATGTTTCCTTTATATTGCGTTTGTAATAGTTTGTTCTGGTTCCATGATTTGGATTTTGGAGATTGAAGTCGATTGTTTTCAGTTAAAGTATGGCTAGAAACACCTGATAATCCACTTGGAGTCATGCCAACTCACATTAACTCATCTCTTGTAACGAGTTGTCGGCTGAGTAGATAAATAGGCTGGCATTTCAACTTCCAAATGTTTGCAATGTTTAGATATTTTTTTACCTAAACCTCCCAGTTTAGATAATTTTTTTACCTTGCCTTCTTGCCTTTACTTAATAAGCACTTTTCTCATTTGTTTAAGCTTGTTAAGTTTCAAATACTACCGCGTTTTTTTATAAACCAACCTACCTGCAGACTCAAGTTAACAAAACTTTTGTCGAATATTTTTATGATGCTGTACGCATCTTCCTTATTGATACGCCAAATCAAATTGTCAGTATTCTTTAAAGGTAAGTAAGTGGTGGTTTTACGTGATATTGCTTTTGATGTGGGTGCATATATAAAAGTTCATGAAGCGAACTAAAAAGAAAACGCCTAAACGAAAAATAAGCTAAACAACTCATGCTGGAAGTAAAAGGTCACAAATGTAAATGCCAAAAACGGCAAACTACATGCAACACTGAGCTGCGTTTTGTTTCCAGTTCATCCCGTCCTGGATTGACTCTCTATAATGAGAAATGGGGAAGGAATTTGGAAATATTTGTTGGGTGGAATGATAATTTTTATGAATTATTATCATTCCGCACAGCAGCAAATGCTCGTCATTATGCTTAACTTAAAGGGGTGATAGGAAACCTAAGCATACAAATACTGTAAAGACCGATGTCATCATAATCTTTCTGCATTACTTTCTTATTTGCTTAAATCTGTGTACACCAAATGAGCATTGTCAACTGATAGTGGGGATTTAGCTCGCCCCCAGAAAAGCCAAAGGTTTGCTGATATTTTATGAGCCAAATGCAATATTGTGTAACTTCCATTGAAAACTGAGAATCTGAGTTTGCAAATGAGCCCTCTGCATGCAATATCGAGAAATCCTCCCAAATACACACTTTCTCCGTTGTATAGATTTAATTTTATTCGCTTTGTTAACCCATTACAGTGTGAAACATTGGCAGCAAACAAGTACAAAGTCTCACCAGGTGTAATCGGACACACGGAATAGGAATCTTGAGCTTCAATGTGAATGACAATTGTTTGAATATTTTTCGTACAATAAAATGAATGAGTCAAATTTGCATGAATCAACACTAGTAAAATTCTGCATACATGTAAGTTGATATACATATGTTTCTAGCTATTATTTTTACGATTTTAAGCGTTGAAATTCTGACATTAATGCCAAAGTTGCGGCGCCGTTTGCAATCGCGTCAAAAATCCCTAGCGCCGTTTGTTTCCGTACTGTTCCCACCATTCCAATAGAAAAACCGATGGGTGGACAAGCAGCTAACTCTAATCTCACTCCCTTGCTAAAAATTATTTTCTGAAACTGTTTTTTAAAGCCAATACCATTTTGGTACGGCCTACTTGCTAATGAAACCAGTAGCCCCACTTCCACCCCAATTACAACCGTAATTGAAGCACATGCCGCGTACATAAAAAATGGTAAAGATTTTGACAACAAAATGGTGAAATATGCACTACAAGATGCGATGACAATAATCATTCCGGTTGCAACGCCAAGATAATCGCTGGACACTTCCTTTGTCATAGTCGTCAGCATTTGTAGCACACGGTAAATCCGTAAGGTTTGTTTAAACTGGATTCTAGCTGGAATGCTTGATGGTATCATTTTCAGTTTTGATGATAAAACGTAAGTTCCTTCCCAATACAAATTAAAACAAGCACAGTAGTCAGTACAGCTGCTGTTGCATGTAATGTGAAAACAAGATAGCTCACCGCTGTAACTAATTTTAATTGGAGAGATGGACAAAAATTGGTGTTTAAGTTGTGAAAAGCAGTAGTTATAAATAATTCTAGTGGCTCATAATCCCGAACAACTGGCAAGCATGTTAAGATAACGGGCATTGACACCATGAAAGATGAACTGAACTGGTATATAAAATTTTGTTCCATAGACTGCTTTCCCCAAGGTAGTTTATGAATTCCTCCCTCTCCTTGCTTAACGAGCTTAAATCTTTGAGTAAGTAGATGAGAGTAGACAGTTCCGTGCTTTTCAAACATGTAATAAGTTGCCAGGTTTACGATGGAGAACAGTGGGAATAGTTGTGTACATTCCTAGCTGCTCAAGGTCAGGTTTAGTTTTCCAATTTTGGAATAGCACTTGAAGACTCCAGAGAGAAAGCACCCCAACGATGCTGCAATGAGTTTTCCAGCTTGCCATAAACCCTTTTGCAAAGGGACTTCGGTTGAAAGGTTCAGTCGTCGCATATATGGTACCTTGCGTGGAAAAGTAGTGGGCGGAATATAATGAATTTTTGTAAATGAAATTGGACGTTAAAGCGGATTCAGAGAGAGACATGGCTTCAACAGCAATTAGCGACCATACATAATGGTTGAAGTTGTATATATTGAATTTGATACTGAGAGCAAGATTTATAAAAACCAAAGCGACTGTTCGAATAGTCATTTTTTTGTATTAAAACAGGACATCGATTTTTAAATGTTATATTTAATTTCCATAAATTTTAATTACTCCCATGTTCATAATTCTCCATATTTAAAAGCATCCAGTATACATAAACTTAAGTCATTTTTAGTCGATACGACTATTGGTTTTATTAAATTTTAAATCATTTTTTTGTTTGATTTACTTTTATGCTCGGAAATTCTAGTATTTTTAAGGCTACACATGATATCAAATGTATACCAACTGTGGAAGGAAATATATAGTGTGCACCTATCATATAAGATAGTTTGAAGCACCGTGCAAAAGAAAAATGAACTACCTTTTTCACTAGTTGTTTATTATGTACCTTTAGGTACATATTAAGAAGACTTGGTAGTACGTCTGTCTGTCTGTCGTCGTCATCTGTCTGTGAACACGATAACTTTCGAACCGTTTGACTTTTTGAAATCCTGTCTTCACAAGTCGATAGCATGGGTCAAGAGTGCAGACGAGTTCGAAGATGGGAATCTGGGGTCACGGAACAAGGTCAAATGATAAGGTCAACCAAAATGATAAGCGTCACATATAGCTTGTGATACATCATTCGAAAGTTATTGCTCTACTGATGAGAATATGTATTGCTAATTCAAATCAGAACTTTCGAACAGGGTCAAAGGTCACGATTAATGTTTCAAATGACCAAATTGGCTTGCATTATATCAAAGCTACTGTATTGGATGATGAGTATTCAGTGCAAATTGAAATCCACACATCTTGACAGGTTCAAAGATCATGATAAGTATTTCAAATGACCAACATAGCTTATGATATACCACTCAAAAGCTACTGCATTGCTGATTAAAAATATGCATTGAAAATTGAAATTGGAACCTTCGAACAAAGGTCGTAGGTCATGCACTTTTAAACGACACACTTGGGGAGTAATATCATTTGAAAGCTAGCCCCTGAGGATTTCAATTTTTACACGTTTTTTATGTCACAAATGACATCTGCTAATGGTACATCGCTACATCGAATTGTCGGGTTTATTGGACACACAGTGCTCCCAAGTATTGATTTTAAGGTCGATACTATTACACTTATGATTAAGTTAAGTTCCTGTCTGAAATTGCTTAGCTTGCAAGCATAAATTTATACATGTTGGATACTGCTTTACCATATTGGGTTAGTTTATCATAAAAGTAGTTACGTCAAAACAGAAGATTATGATCGCATATTATAAGGAACGATTTTTGGCATCAACCTACCATGTTCAGTCGTCAAGTAGAAAACACGTGTATCGTTAGACGTAAATGTCCTTTAATTTCGGGTTCGTGATACTACCAGCATTTAATAACCGACTGATGACCATTTCGATAACCTCTATATGTTATAAATTTGTCGCTTTTGATATTCCCTGTTGGTTCGTATCGTCCAACTGCATGCTAAGAGTTAATTATTTATAAGAATATTATTATATGCATTACTGATCGCTTACACAAGCGAGCAAACTAGTTTCGTGTCTGCACATCGTGACAAACATTGGCAATCTACCTAGGAACCTCTGTGCCAAAGTTTTATCATACAGAAGTAGAACATGGATTCCAAAAACCTTTTGATTTTGATTTTCCTTAAATCTCTATTTTTTAATATGTATTTGGGTTCAATCTATTATGATTCTAGAGGACCAAATATGTTCTCCAGGTTGGACAGGAACGTCTTGAAAGAACAATATTTTGTGAGTGACAGCTTCGGAGTCTATTCTTTGGAGGTCTTAGCAACGTTCTAGAGCCATACCAAATTGCCTAATTCACATAACAAATTTCCGTGGGGTTAACTTGCCCCATCTAACAATTCCCACTATACAAAAGCGTACCCAACTTGCAACCTGTCGCCGAGGAATTGTTGCTGTATCTAGCGCTTAAACTACCATATAACATAACTGTTCGCTGTAACGATCTTATGAAGGTGAAGTGTCCAATTTCACTTATTTTTATAGCATCTCGACGACTTTGCGCTGAAATCAATTTTCGAAAGTATGTAACCAAAACACGTCCTTGGACGTGTGAAGTTGTGGTTGCGTTATATCCAGAACAAATTAAACATTCCACAAAGTTTAGTCAGATTGCTGCGGAAATTGAAGTTGAAAACATTGTCTCCATTTTTACCAGGCGTTATGAAACTCGTGTTCGATACGTTCCACTTATGTTACCCTCAAAACACTCCAATAAATTTACTTGTGACTGAGCAGAAACACATGTTATCAAAACAGCAATTGTGGGAATTCCAAATGGCATTGGAAAATGGTTCAAGTCTCTGTTGAAGAAATAAATAAGCAAGGATTAGGTGGTTGGGATTTATATACGTTTAGCGACACCTTCCATGTATTTTGCACTGTTTCATCTCGTGGAATAGATTACAGCGTTCAAAAAGTTGTAAGTGCATACGCCGTTCAACTTGGAGTTGCCGAAGGAAATTACATTATAAATTTTAAAAATACTGGCATTCTTCCCTACAAAAAGAACAGAGTATGATTCAGCAGCAATTAATTTGTTCGACGCTTCAACATTTCTGTCCACATTGGAAATAGATTCTGAGTCTAGTTTTACAGAAGAATTTCGCTCAATTTTGTTTCAATCTAATTGCAAACCAAACTTTTTACGCAGTGCATTTGCACTGTTCCCTAGGGCTAAAGTGGTTTACTTATTTCTTTTTATAGGAGAGTGGCTACAAATTTTAAGGCGCTATAACTTCACAATAGTTAATTTCATGGTATTATCCGGTGCAGAGAAAATTTTATAGAATATGAGAATTTTTTTTCACTGCAGTTAATTAACGAATATGAATTCGTTTCTTTGGAAATGAAATTTATCCCACGGCAGCTTCTCAACCATTAGCATTGCAAGATCCTAGTCGAGAAATCGGTTTCATTGCTTGTGGCACTGCGCAAGTACAAAATTTGGCTTTCAAAGAACTTTTCTGGGTTTTTGATGGCTACGTTTGGGTCTGTCTAATTTTACTTAATTTGAGCGTCATCCCAATGATTTTATGTATTTTTGAAACTGTAGCACAAACAATAACTGGAAATGAAACTTTTAGTTTCAAACGTGTATATTCATCCCGAATATTTTTTCAACCCGTAGTGATTCTACTTGAGCAGGGAAACGCATTCACAAACCAGCAGCTAAACGTAGCAGGGGTTAAGTGGATTGCAGGTGCAATATTACTAGTTGCGATAGTGCTTAGTAATGGCTATAAGTATGACAACGTTTATAACCTCATGGCACCAAGAAAATCAATTCCTCTTCGCTATTTTAAACAAATTCTAGAATCGAAGTTTAGCATCTACACTCGAATCAATACACATTATATACCTTGGCAAATTAATGATGCTGAAAGAATGGGAAACAATAAAGGCTTTGCAATGACTAATCATGCAGTTGTAACCGATTTCCGGAATACCTCAGAGACACTTGCTGTTTACTCTGAGGTTTTAAACTTGTATGCCACGGAAGGTACTTCCCAGTTTGTAGCGCAAATAGAGTTAGCAGACCCGTGGAATGTAGATGAAATAATTACAAATCCTTTAGCAGAGCTACTGTCAACTTTTAATGACAGTTTGTACATGCGTTTGCTTAACAACACAAAGTTGTTTTTCAGTGAATACTCTAGAATCGAGAATTATTTAAGATTTCGTCTTAAACCCAATGACCAAATCCCTGTTTTCAAAGAGCATCTTGAGAATTGCAACAATTCTGCGATGGTTTTACCGCAGGTTGAGTTGTTTCAGTTATATTCAAAGCTTCGGGCTCATCCTTTAATTGCAATCGGAAAGGAAGTACTGTTGAAAAGAAATGTGGGGATGGCTTTCAAAGGATGGATCTCACCTGCTATGATAACCCTGCTCAATAGATTTCCGGACTCGGGGATTTGGCAACATGTTCGCAATTTGTATGGAACTGCTATCAAAACAATGGCGGAAACGACAACACCCAGTAGTCATCAAACACCTCAAATTTCTGGGAACATTTTAATTGTTTTTGCTACCCTATTATTTGGATATGGAATCGCGGCAGTTATGTTTATTGCAGAAACCCGAGCACGTATTTGTGCAGGGACAGTTTACTTAGGAAAGCAAATAACTAAATTCCGTTACAGTGAAAGCGTTAAACTCATGTTTTATTGGTTTTCACGTACCAAAAAAACGAAAATCTCAGAAATTAAAAGTAACGCTGAACTTCTTTAAAGAGGCATTACAAATTCAGATTTTCACATGAGGTATGTAATTTTTAGGTAGGCTCTAACGAGCTCGTAAGTAGCACTTTACACACTTTCTTGCAATAAACTCAGCAGCTAAAATTCCAAAAGAAAATGTACACTTGCACGCTCCAGAATCAATGGAGAACATCCCTTTGTTAGATAAATGCATGAGTTCTTCATTGCTCACTCTTTATTTACTGTTTATATTTATCAAAGTGAGTCATATTTGCACAAATTTTTAAATACTACGTTGAAAAAGTTAATCAGCATATCTGGAGAATGGTTAGGTGTTGGGTCATAGTTACCCGAAAATAATGCAATTATGTAAGTATGTATGTATGCATATTTCTTATGTTCAAATATAAACTTCATCTAATATGATATTTCAAAGTTCATCACTAGGGTCCGGAACTTTATGATTTTGCATACTTTTTGTTTGTAAACTGACAAATATGTCATTCCGCATGTGAACAAGATGCATAAAAATAGGCCGATTGAGACCAAGTTTTTCTCGTATATTTGCATATTTTGGGTTTTTGGTATATTTGCATATTTTAGATGTATTTTGCGATTTTTACATATATTGTAATGCAAAATACCCCGTTTTTTCCGGAAAAGTTCGAATTTTTTCAATAGTGGATACAATACCAGAAATTCTAGACATAATCTTTTTTATTGGGTTTGGACAAATGATTAAATTACCCACAATACTTTATAGTGTGATAAATTTAGTTAGAATTGGGCTTGTGGAAATATTGTGAATTAAATCCAGAAAGCTCGAAAGAAGAAAAATCAATTTTGGGGCATTAAATCATACAATTCTAGGACGTATTCAATACAATCTACAATAACTCACCGTTTCTGAACGGGATATTTGCATTATTGCTGACGTTAATTTCTGAATAAAATCTCAGAGTATAAAAACCTATATTTTGGCTTATGACAGATGAGAAAATGTTGCGATTATTACCCAGAAAAAATCTCCTATCTCTATACTTCCTCGGAAAATAAAGGAATGTTTCAATAACAAAACGTTCATTAAGTTTGGTGATTTACTCAAGGTAAATTAACAGTTATTTCTGGGTCAACTGTATATCTCCATGTAATTGGTAAATTGAAAGGTTGAATAAGAATTAAGAATTAGTTGTTTTTGCATTCATCTTATAAAGGAAACTTTGTTGTGAAGATAAAACTAGATATTAAACTATACGAAACATTGTTTTTTAAAAACCTAAATCCAATTCACTAAAATATTTACGACGGTACTATACCTTGTTTTAGAATGACTCTCTACGCAGTTCGGATGCTTAAAAAATGTCAGGTTGAATTTTAAACTGTTGAATAACTGGCGGAGGGTAATAAGGAATTTTTACAGAATGAATTGTGGTCGGTAACGATTCGCGATTGATTTCTGGTTGTTTATCCAAATAATAGAAACGTACGGCCTACAAGCAAGGCATCCTGATCAGAAAACCCAAACTCAACACGAGCATCAAATACGGATTTGTCCACAAAGGTTTGCAAAGTCAAATGATGAGAATAAAACGTAGAGCTGGAAACTTCCAGTGACTTGGAGGTAAAGAACGATCCTTTCTCTAGCAGTGTCTGGTGAAATTCCCTAAAATACAAAAAAATGTTGACATTAATATAAAAATTGCCAATTTTTTACATAATTACTATTTCTTTGATTCAGGCATACCCGATTGTTAGATGCAAAAAGGTTCACTGATGCACAACACATCATTACAGTCATCAATGTTCCGGCGACCTTGGCTGACCAGGGCCCGATATAGGATACCCACCAGGTTTCAGTCTGTAAAAGGATAAAAACAAGGTTATATTTTTACTATTTTTTCTGTTAAACCACATGATTCAATTTCATTTTTTCCTACGTAAAGGTAGTACGCCCCAATCGGAATGCCAATAAAAGAAAGCACCTGTAAATGATAAGAATAATTAATTGAACTGATTAAAGTATCATCAAATTTAGATTCAAAATACGCTTTCTTTAAAGATTCTTACAAAGTCAGCAACTGCCAGAATCCTTTGTGGAGACATAGTTAATCACAACACATTTATTTTTTCGAAAATATTATGACTTAAGCTAAAAAATGAACTCCAAAACGAGCTGAACATGCAAATTTTCAATTACTTAAAACTGGGTCAGCACTTCTTTTTGGCAAAGTAAATGGCGAGAGACACGATTGGAAAGGAGCTGAAGTTGTTGCTTACAAAACTGTGTCCTTCGTAAAAAATATGAATACGCAATACACACACAGTTTGATACACACAACCATGTTCTTGTCCAGTTGTATTGTAGTTTCCCCCTTTTGCCAGGATTGTCATAAAGAACATTGCTTTGCACGTATATCATACAAACTAAGATGATCTCAAGATTATTCGCTTGTTGTTGAGATGGTGAGAAATGCATTTGTATATCCAGAGCCTAGTAACTTTCCTACTACCAGCTCAAGCAAGGATAGGGAAAGAAAAAGCCAGCGTTTTGCGTGGGGGTATTCACATCATTTTTCGGATGAATGAAACCCGAGGTTTTAAATGCAATCCGATGCTATTATGTTATAGTCAACAGTATTTCCAATTAAATTGCATCATAATCAATATTATTTCCTTGAACTTTGTATGTATATATATATATATATTACAATAAATTGTATCATGCAACTTTGAATGACACATTTTTTTGCAAAAGCATGAGAAACGCATCTTCAAAAATCTGCTTGCTTTTGCAACACAAGGCATTTATCCCTAAACAACTCAATTATAAGATGAGGAGAGTTGAGAATCTCAGCTCAGCTTCAATTTTAACACGATATACCACCTCATACCAAATTAGCCTTGAGGGTATACACGATTTGATGCCGTATGAAACCTGATCGTTTTGTGTCCCCGTCCAGCTATGTTAATTGAACTGTGCGTAACGTTTTCTTGTATATCCTCCGTGTGCGTAACAGTCCTTGAAAAAATGCATAGAAAAGATGATAGGAATACTTTTATTTTTCACAATCTCACTCGCCCTTTTTTAACGCATGACTTACTACAAATATGAAAATATACCTAAAAGATTCTTTATATGATATCATAATGATAACGAATGCATGTACCCATTTCGCACGTTCTTTACGGAAACCAAGTCAGAGGAGAAGTGGAAGGCGATTTGTTGTAAATCCTTTGGAAAAGCTGTGGTAAAATTCAAATTACTGTTAATTTGTTAGATCGACATATAATATAAATTGTTAAAATTAATTAGCCCATTCCAACACGCATATTTCTTCACTGTTCTTTTTAGAATTTACTTGTTTTGTTGCTAGAAACAGTGAAGAAATGGCTCGTGTCAAACAAAATGCACGAAACTCCACCATGCGTTTTTTGGATAATACAATTTAACAAATACGTTAATCGCATAAAACTAACTTGTAATTCGTTAAGGATCTTTTATGAACATTTGTTTCCGAGTTTTAAATTTTAAATAGTTTATTTGATCTATTGGTCTAACACATGGAAGTAGTGTAAAATTTTGTGAGTGGTTGTTCAATGATTGAACTAACAAATGTTAAAATCAGACACTTTACCGAAGTTCTTTGAAACTGATTTGTATAGTAAATGATCCATTTCTATGACTTCCTGCAGCAAACTCTCTTCAACTTTCATTTTTAATTTGTTCTTTGTCAAATACTTCAAAACATTTGCATCTGTCAACATAATATTGAAAGTATTTTAGTACTAATAGAACTCCTCATACGACTGACTAATAAGCAGTCCTAACCTTAACAGCAGTCTTTCACCGATACCATTGGTTATATCTGTTCCACTTACGTCAAAGTAGTTACCATGAAATGCTAAGCTTTCACATATTTAATTGAGAAGCTGAGTATTGACGTTTCTTTAAGGTTCATAAAAGTTGCTCAATAGTTTGAACGTACAATAGTTTCGACACGGGATATCAGCCAAACTGCTGCAAGCTCAGACTTTCTCTCACACACCAAGGAGGGAAAGGAGGAGAAACTTTTCCACCTGTTTACGATCTGATGACTGAAGCATGGTAACAAGAAATTTCTCTTGTCTACAGCTACGTGTCGCTTTGACCTCCAATATTACTTACGAGAAAACTGCGGAGTTGGTTGAACATGATCGCTGAAATGTATCCTGATCTGTCATTCATGCAAACTGATGATGTAAAGCAAGTATTTCTTTCTGAAAATTGTACCTTTCTGTGGAATATAAACTAGGGTTAATTAATGAAATGAAAATTTTTTCACTGTCGCTAGAGCAAACATTTCTCTAGGCTTACAATACTTTTAATAAATAGTTATCAGTTATCACCATGCTAGTCTACACTAGTCACCAGCCTGGACCCTAGATATTCACATTTAAATTCTAGTCATACAACTGGGAAAGCTTACGACATGCCGTTTTTCAACCACGGGCTTACTACCTGCTAATACAGGAAATTAATAATTAATTTTCCCAATATTTATTTCAACTTCAACAATATAAACAACCAAAGCATGGATATTTAAAATTTAAACTCTTATGGAACACACTAATTACATATGATAATTCCCATGGGGTTATTAATTAAGTAAATTATCAAACACAAAAGTCACAGGAAACTAGTACTCAATAAGTAAAATATGAAATATTTTATTTAACTTAAACAATTGCAAACTATTAATATTTTAGTCCTACCCCAAGAGAATGTGATGGTACATTCGAATATTGTCTCCATGATATCCAGGACAGTGCTCCTTTTTGCCAAAAAGAAAGGTCCCTGAGTGAATCCAAACGGTATCATTGATTTTTGCTCCTTGTTCTCAATTTTATTACAGCATTTCGCTTTCCAATATTGAAATGTATCCTCCGTAGACACCAAAGGAGAAGAGGCATGCTTGCAGAAGAACATGATATAAGCAAATAGATACTGATAAGCACCACAAAGCTCATGCCCACGAAAATCCGGAGCTCCTCGTTGTCATACATCGTGAGACAGATGTAGTTTCAAGCCACGCAGAAGGCCATTCCCACACCAGCCATGCAAGGGATGAGCATCCGCACCCAGAGATTGCATCGACATATTAGAATTTACAAGCAATTGTGAAGGTTTCTGTGCTTTTCAAACCGCTTGGACCTCCTTGATACCGTTGTTGCTGGATATTCAGCAGTGACTTGCAGTTGAACTGTATTTCTCTTGAGAAATTTGTCAACTATCATGAGCAGCAGCTTCATTTCTGCATGTACAACTTTCTCCAGCCAATTTTTGATCCTGTTCATTTCCATCTGCTTGCTTGATTTCATGTTCAACTCAGTTTGGACCTCATATATCTGACAATTTGTGAGAACCAAGAGCAGAAACTGAGTGCAGTAGTTCGCACAGAAGAAGCACATCAGGCCTTAATACGTCATGGCGAGAGCTCGTCTTGGAATTTCGGGGAGAATTTCCTTTAGCTCGAGGTTTACAGGATCAAAGTCCCTCAACATGGCGTAGATGACGCAGACGAATGTGAAATTCGAGAAAGCCATAAACATTCCATATCCAAACAGTTCTGACAGTCCTTTGGAGGGGAGCCAACCGGTGTGCTTAACCCCCCTAGTTTGAATACTTGAGATGTTACGTATGCATATTCAGAAGGGTTCAGTTCCAAGAATACATTGTGATGATAGATTGAGCCATCATAGAGATAGAAAAGCTGGTGATGACCGCTTCCTCAGGCAAAACGGAGTGACCACTGCTCAATGCTATGACCAATTTAATTACGTGGTAAATTTGGTAAACGTAGCAAAGGTAGATCCACATTTTAGAAAGTTGGTAGATGGGCATTTTCCATGGGGTTTTGAGTTTCGGGTTGGCAATTAGCGTGGATGGGGAACGGTCGTAGGTGAGGGGAATGTCGGAGAGTTTTTGGCAGAGGAGTTGCAAATTGACAAAAGCTTCACGAAACCCCACTTTAAAGCTGGTAATATTAAGCCACTGGCTTGGAATACTGAATGCTAAGGAGTGAAAATGTTTGGAGTTTTGTCATAGGATTTTCCAGACGGTTGGCACAAAAAGTACCTTAATCCACAGTATTTCAACGTCTGACATGATTTTATTTTAGGGTGCATTTCAACATACTTAAACTCAAAATCTTTGAGTAGATGTTTGAACAAACTTTGCAGAATGCAAGGGTTGAGTCTCGGTTTGGGTTTGAAGGATGAATCTTTAGTAAAGTAGTTGAGGTACTTTTTGTGACATGTTTTATGATGGCTTTTGTTATATATAGTTTGCGAAATCATTTTCAAATATATTTGACATATACTTTCAGCAGGAAAGTACCTGAAGGTTTAAATGATTACCTGACTAAGCTTTTGAATATAACTTTTTTGCCTCACATTTTGAAACTCAACATACTTTTTACTTCAGAAAATGCAACTTACGACAAGTAGCTTATTTGCTTGGTAGCGAATAACTGAGGTACGCAAACACAATTTTAAAATGGGTTAAAAAATCACAATTTTTTTTGCCGCTAATCTGTTGTGCCACTGCAGTGTGTTGGGGTTTATTTTACATTTCTCATCTCTCCACTAATCGATGTCCTTCCCCTAACAATGTTTATATTTCATTGTGATTGTGAGGTGAGTTGAAAGGTTTGGCCTTTTTGTATTTATATTCCTCTCGCATAAATTTTTAGAAGTTGTCATCATCAGCAATAACAATTTATAATGAGTAAGGCAGGATTTCGTGGTCAGGCCTCATCCTGCCTGAACTACATTCATTCATTCAAGATCAACTTTCGACTCTTTTAAAATCCAGTATTTGCTGGGTTTCCTGAAACCGAAAGTAGCTCATTTAATATTTTCCATTCATTTAACACTGTGTCGTATAGCAACAGAAAATAAAGGCTCCCGTAGTACGATACAGTGACGTAGTGCATTTTAAAAAAGCATCCCTACCAATGTACGACGCATCGTCGTATCGTGTTTCCATAACGTAAAATACCAATATACGACACAGTGAAGTTCATTCAGAATTTCCCTTGACACCCAAATACGACACAGTGGCGCTGTAAGGTACGTAGTACAAATAAATTGGGAGCCTAGGTTTTAATGGAGATATGAAACTGGGATTTTTGGCTTTTTTAACGTCAACTGAATATGGTAGTGAATGCCTGTATCATAGGTAGAATTTGTGGGAGCTTATCAATTTCAGATAAGTCTAAATTCAGCCCTGAAAAGGTAAATAATTTAATTTAAATATGAAAACGAAAACCAGATCCCCAGGAAAAGCAATGTATATAAAAGCGTTTGTAAAATATATTTATATGTTCTTAGAAAGATTTATGTAATGTTATTAAGCATCATTGAATTGATTATTTTGATACATCTAATCCTGAGTATCATAGTCAAGGCATGTGCAAGGCAGCTGCATGTTTACGTATTTATAAAGCATTATTCTGAGCTAACATTGTTATATGTGATTGGAGAAAGCACACTTTCACCGCTGCGTATTTATCGAATATTCCTTCACAGTTAAAGGAAAATTAAAGCTGCGAAAAGCAATATAAAAAATTTACTATCCCCACAATTCTCAGGGACCGATTTATCACTCGTTCATCACCCTTGTACTGACGACTAAACGAGTTGCTAAAGAAGCCAAGTCCAAGTAATTAAAAATGTCAATGACTGAAAGAACATCCATGTAGACTTGAAAACAAAACCCAAATGTGAAATATTTTTAAAACTTTAACTGACTCCAATTTTTTTTTTAATCGGGACTTACATATTATACACGTATGCAGGATTTGTATCATTTGTTGGAGCTTTCTCCAAATCAAGAAAATGTAATGAAGTAAAAATATGTAATCCTACAAAATTGGTACAAGTGTATAATTTTAAAAAAATCATCAAACATAATGCAATTTAGCTGATATGAAAATAGTTATGTATACCCGAAAAAGTTTCAACAGTTGCTTCTTCTTTGCCGTGTATTATTCCCCATAGTAATTGCAATAAGAAACCACAATATTCCTTTTTTGTCAAATCGACATGAGTGCCCATTGCGACTTCATATTCAATATACAAAATACCTCCAAATTCAACGTGCACACCACATTTCATGTATGCCGGAGTGAAACTATGCAAAACTATCACATGTTAGTAAAATTTGAGCCAATATTCACTCCCAACCACTTTTATGCCTTGAATTTCACCCAAGGTTATTTAAATAAAATCTCGGATGCCAAAAAGCTTTCAATAAATAAGTGTTTACAGAGTGATTTCAAGTTATATATCAATACCAGTAATGAAGCACTTAAATAATGCAAAACAAGTAGTTGTTTGCTTGCTTTAAAAAGTAAACATTATGTTACAACGCAAAAAATCATTGAAACCTTATAAATAGACTCCAAGCTTCCTTTAATATATGAATGCATACGACGGTTTTGCATTTTCAACAGAATTTAGTGCACTCGGGTAAATAAGCGAGTGTGTTTATGCTTTCTCTTGTTTAAACACTTTTGTTATGTCGTATTCACGGAGAAGGGAATATCTAACTTCACACGTATTATCCAGCTCGTTTCACCGCATTTTTACAGATCCATTCCTTTTATAAAGCTGTATGGAAAAATAATTTAAAGAGAAAGCTAAAGGATTATATTGATCATTCCGTAAAATCGCAATAGCAGTTTTGATTTATCTGCAGAAGAAACAACGTAGTTTTTGAGAAACGTCTCTTTAAGTAAAAATAAGTGCAAGATTACACCAAAACCTCAATTTTGCAATGGATTATTCAATATTATTCGAAAAATACAGCCATAACTTAACGGAAAAGACAACCTTGCTGCATAATGATGTGCCACACGTTTGCGACAAACTCTGTTTTTTGTCAATACTTTATATTATTTTGGCTATCATTATAATTGGAAGCATAGTGTTGCTCAGTTGCGCTATAGCACATGCAGGCTACGAAAACCATGACGTCCAAGTGGAATCTGACAGCGATGGGATATCAGAAGTTTCCGTGTTACAGTCATCCTTTCATCCAACTACTGAAACTTTCTATTTGCCTGTGGTCAGTGAAGTGGTTAACATACAGCATTTTGAACAATCCCATCCCAATTTAATTAACGCAGAATCGTTCGTTTAAACTGGAGAATATTGGTAGCTGGCTATGAAAATGATACTAATTATTAATAAATTAAAACTCTGTGTCAAGTGTTTCTACTCAATGCTCAGTTTTCTTGTCAAACCTTTCAAATGATTTCGATATTCAAATTATTACTAAGCGAATCAAAGTTCTGGCGTAGTAAATTAATGCTATCAAAATGTTTTGGAACTCGAAATTTCGTCATTGAAACAAACACACCTGCCGTGGGAACAATCCAAATATTTCTTCTGGAGTTTGTATTATAATTTGGTTAAAACATTCAAAAATAATGTTTCGAATTCCGCCTTTATGATAAATAACCAAGTTCAAACTTGTTAAAAACAAAAGCTTAGGTGTTTGCTTTGTTGCTTTGAATTTACGTACAATTACGAAATCTAGTTGTATTAAAAAACAACTAGTGTGTGCAAAAAACGTTTTGCTATGAAAACACCTATATGTTATTACATTCATAAAAAACCATGCGTGGGCGGAATGAACAACGCAACTGAATAACTATTTATTAAAACCTTAAATCTAACGATGAAAAACCGTGTACTACTGGTTTGAACAATTCATAATCTTGGTGGCAATTGCTGATCACAACGAGCTAAACGTTTCTTCAAACCATCTATATTGAATAGCCAGCCGCAGAAAACATGTTTGCTTAGTACGTTCTTTGCATGCAGCTCAATAATTTACTGATGCATTGGAAGCGTATTTTCAATCTGCAAGTGCACCTATTTTTACATTATTGACATAAACATGACTGGTTTAGAGAAATCGGATTTTCTCTGTACTATATTGTGCATCTGCAATGACGGCAAAAGCTTTTAACGTAAATGTAAAAAGCAGCATAAAAGGCTTAAAACAGTGATGTGCAAGTTCGTGGGGTTTCTTCTACGAAATTCAATCTATAGAACTTTAAAGAGATGCAAATATCTGATAAAAAGTTCTGTTTTCAACAACTTTGTGTTTTTCATCTATTTATTATGTACTTTTAGGTACATATTAAGAAGACTTTGCATCGCGTCGTCTGTCGTCTGTCTGTGACACGATAACTTTCGAAGATTAGATGGGTTATCTGGGGTCAAGGGAAGTCAAAAGATAAGTCAAAGTGTACAACTTTTGTTGTAGATTATGTGCTCAATATATAAAAGAAATAGAATAGGTGTTTGGAAATACGGTTCCGGTATTTAAAACAGCTCCTCAATATGCATTACGAATTGAAATCAGAACTTTCGAACAGAGGTCAGAGGTCGTGCACTTTTAAACGGCACACTTTAGTGTGATATATCATTCTAAATCTAGTCCATTGAGGATTTCACGTATGACACGGTTTTTAAGTCGCAAATTACATCCGCTAAAGGTACATCGCTACATCTCGGATTGTCGGGTTTATTTATTTTGCACGTGAGATCAAAAAGATTGCTCAATTTTTTTATTGGAATTAACTGCCACACTTCAGCATACCAAGTAACATATGTTGATTATTCGTATTATTTGATACCAAATTCACAAATATTTCTGTTTTAAAACATTTCGTGGCGTTTTTCAAATTTAGATATTATAGAACAGAATATATGAAGATTTATTATAAAATTACTAGTGACTTTCAATTCAACTCGGAAAACTTACATTTAATTACAATTTCTTGAAATACTTCTTCCAGAGACGACTACCAGAGCAAAACTACCGTTCGTAGCTCTACGATACTCCGTTGTTGCGGGAGTTCCTGAAGATGTGCCTGTTATTGTGTGATCTCCGGAAGCTTCGAGACATCTGCAGAGAAACATGCATCTTAAACATCTTTTCAAGTAGCTGCCGTAGATGATTGGGTTGAGACATGAGTTGGAAAGTGCTGTTACAAAGAGGGCTTCCCGAATTCGTGGGTCTACCATCCTCTCTGCGGTTTCAAAGTCCAACATGTACCTGCAAGTCGGACATTTTTAATGAAAATTTAACAAAACACCGTTTAAAATTGCATACTCACGTTCAACATTGGAAAGGCACAGCTTCCTGTCTCACTACATGAATAACCAGCTTTTTTACTAACTCAGCACGACTAATTGAACCACTTTGAAAAACGCTTTGTAGTTTTCAAATTCATTCTTCAGTTCAAAACAAATGTGAACTTACCACAAGCTCACTACTACAAAGGGTGTCCAGCATATTACGAAAACTGTCACAATTAACGTTGATGTCCATCGCTTTATTTTTTGCTCTCGTTATTTGAGAAACATTTCCACTCTGTCGGAGATGCCTGTTGTTGGATAGCTGCCCTGATAAAAAATAAATATGAGTGAGTTCTCCCATCAGCTCGTTAAAATGGTAATGAGTAGAGTTGTTCATCGAATGTAAATACATGTTTTTCAAGCGTTATCGGACCGAAGCCAACTTGTATGAGTTAGTTTGGTAAAATGGAGCATTTTAGCGTGTTTGAAATACATATTTTACATATTTTGATGTTTTCCTGCATATTACATATGTAGTTAATATTTTGCTATTTTTCTGATATTTCACCGTTATTTTGTTAATTTTGCCATTTTTTCATCTTTACATTAAGACAAAACTATCAATTTTTTAGTCTTGAATTATGAAACTTGCGTGTATGTACTTAAAACCATTGACTTTAGGTCGATTTACAGTTAGAAACGTCCTGTGAAACATAAAAGGAAGTATTTTTTTGTCGAAGACTAATTTTTGAAGTCAATTTTTGCACATTTTTTTGCGATTTTTACTACATATGTTTAACTACATAATTTTGGCTTTTTAACCCACATATTTCATACATATTTTGGGCATTTTAACTACAAGAGATGGAACAACTCTAGTAAGTGAGTACAAATTGCTGGATACCATTTTACTTGGGGTTGCATTTACATTGCCAGTGTGTTTATAACCAAGCCACATTGTCGTAGGATGAAACATTTCCTCTCCAATGGCTTCGCTTGGGTGTCACAATTTTTTGTCCATCATTTTTCTTTAAAAGCCAGTTTTATAGAGTGAAATATTGTGAGGAAGATGAGTGGGATTCCCTTCAATTATTTCAAAAAATGTACCCACATGGAGTTGAGTTTTGGGTTTTTGTCCAAGTGAATCTCGATTTTCAGTCAAATTGAGCATTTAATAGCACACAGTTTTTTAATGCACGATACCCGCTTAGCTTGACAATTAATAATATGAATACAACTTCCGTGGCATCAGTTAGCTGCTTGCAGCTTAAGCGGTAATGGAGTGCGAGCCCGATTCTATTGATGTTGATAGTTGCATAAAAATGAAAATAAAAGACCGTTGTTTGAAATTTGCAGTTTTTCTTCTTGCTAGAGATGCTTGTAAGTTGTTTCGTGTAAAGGGTAAGACAAAAACCGTTTTTAGCATACCCAAGGAAGCCATAATCAAACATTTCCCATGTCACGAAAATGTCCCACGACAACTTTCGTTTTTTTCTGCAACTTCAAGCATCAATAAGATCGTCTCGCAGCGCATACCGCTAGCTGAAGTGCAGGTAACTGATGCCAGGAATTGCATATCAACTACTATGTGTTCAAAGCTAAGCGGTATCCGGTGCATTTAAAAAACTGTGTGCTGTCAATGCCTCAATTGTTGAGCTGAATCGAGTTCTGGACAAAAACCCAACCTACACTCCATGTGGTGTACATTTTGAAATAATTGAAGAAATGCCAATCATCTTCCTCAACAATAGTTTCACTCTATATAACTAGCTTTTAAAGAAAGAAATGAGACAAAAAAATTGTACACCCAAGGAAGCCTATGAGAGGAAATGTTTCATCCTACGACAATGTGCAACCTTTCATTTTTTGTGGCCAGCTTTTAAACTAAAATGAAAGGAATGAAATCGAAAAAGTCATTAAACTGTACTTTGTTGTTGTTGGCGGCCGCTTTTTCTCCAAATGGTGGAAAATACCAAAGCATATGTAACAATGATGACAATCAATGGAGCGAAGTACATCACCACAAGTGAAAGCAGGTTGTTTATAATCTCCATGTTGAAACTAGGAAAGTAATGGGAGTTGGTGCAGAATCGAAATGAAGGATACAGCGGATGTTTCTCAACTCTAAAGATCACAACCTGAAACCAACAAATATGATCACTGAAGATATTCATCTGTTCCACCACATCGAGTGAAAATCATTACAATAAAAAATAAGTGGAACTAGAATCGGAAGCTAATCACAATTTCCAATATTAATAAACAAAATACAAATGAATACCTGTGGAGATGCGAATAAAAGGAGAATGTCCAAGCCGCAAACAATTCTGTGGGTACGTTTGATTCCTCCAAGAGATCTGAGTGGGAAAACAATGGCAAAAAATCTGTCCACACTGATACAAACAATCACCAACGAGCTCAGGTACAATCCGAACGTTCTCAAAAACTGGATGGCTTTACACAACGCATTTCCTCCATACCACTTGATTGTCAGTCTCCAAAAAATTTCAATTGGAATCACCACAAATGTAACAAACAGGTCAGCTATACCCAGATGCCAAATTAGTAACTTGATTCTGGACGTACGAATAAATCGCCTTTTCCACAATTCCCAGCCAACTGAAACAACCACGTAGAGGTTTCCCGGAGCACCAATTAAAAACATGACTATGTAAGCAATTACACAATTTCTGGAGTTAGCGCTCAGCTTTTTAAACAAATCTGATATTCCTTTTGATTTGATTTTTTCCACAAGTAGAAACAACGTGTCGTCAATTTCATCATTATTATTGAGTAAGAATGAGGATGAGTTAAAATTAATATTAGATTCAATGAAAGTTTCGTTACCAACAGCAATCTCGAAAGTTAGAGCCATGTCAAAAAATGTTTTACAATATTTTTTCAACCTATCTATATTATAGCCAAGCGAAAGACTGAACGTTCTCGTGTTGTTGCTAAAGAGAACTGAGCTTGAAAAGGGCTTTCTTCCGTGTTTTCTATGCAATTTGTATCGAATTACGTTTCACATTTTCGGTTGTGTCACGTTTTACATTCCCATAGGGTTCCAGCTGGCAGCAGGTGGGTGGCATTGTGTTGGAAGACTAGAGATTGAAAGACACTAGCCTTGAGTATCAATGAATATCAGAGTTAAAAGAAACTCACTTTATACATTGTTTGCATATTACCGGTTTTCTTTTGGATGTTTTACTGCCTGATTTTTATATTACATATTATACCCCCGTAAAACCATTTCGACACTTTTCACTTTCGAGGTAACAAAACAAATTATTTTATTTTCCTAAAAGAAAGACACAGTGAAATTGAGTATAAATCGACCAATTTTAGGTTGAGGTATGTTGAGACTATTTACCTGGGGCGTCTTAAATGTGTAAGGTCGGATCACGATTTCAAACTCCATTTTTGACCTTTCGTGTGTAGATTCACCAACCGATTCTCCAAGGGGAACTATCTACAGTTTGTCAAAATTCGAATTTATACCGTACACCTAGCATGATTTCTAAAAACAGTTTTTTGTTTCATGCAAATGCTTCAGAAGTTTGCATCTAGATAGGAGGTGACTACATTGTTACGCTTGTATCTTCGGACCAAGTCCCAATTTCGACAAACGGTAAAAAAAAGTCCCCACCTGGAGAATTGTTTTGTAAATCTATACTCAAAAGATTAGGCCATTTTGTCAAAAAATGGCGTTTGAAATCGTGGTCCCTCCACCAATTCAAGTCGCCCCAGGTAAATGGCCTCAACATACCCCGATCTAATATTGGTCGATTTCTACTCACTTTCACTGTGTCTCTCTTTTAGGAAAATGAAACCTTCTATTTTGAGACCTCGAGTTTAATTAGTGTCGAAATGGTTTGAATTTACTGACCAGGTGTCTTGAAACACACTTCACAACATCAGTATAACATGCGTTGAGGTTCAGATTTCAATAAGACTTTAGCAGAAATGATTACGTCTATTCTCGTCCAACTAATTGGACGAGTGACATTTCTCATCTGTCTGGAATGCTATGATATGGTTCCCAAAAACATAACAACCAGTTTGCTATTTTTCAAGGCTTCTCAAGGGCTTTTAAAATCAATACGTTTGTTTACGAAGCTGTTTGAAGTAAAAAGCTAATTTTTGAAAGATTTGCCTCTAGTTGACAATGAAAATTGTTAAAAGTTTGCAAATGTGAAACAGTTCATACATACACCTGAATATACACAGTGGTAAATTTTGCTTATTGCTTTCCCTAATAACCGTGTTAGTGTAAAGATGCTTTCAAGCAGATCAACAAGTAAACAATGATAACTTATTAAACAACGTCTAATTTTTAATGAGGTGCAATAAATATTTTTATGATGTGAGCTATGGAAAGTAAGAGTGCAAATAAAGCATAGTAGTTGTAAGTTAAACAAAACGAGTACTGACTAGCTTCCAATAAACAAATTTCATTCAAGTCAATAATATGCTTGAGGATGAAACGAAGAAACTGAGCTCGGATGCGCTAGTTTCCTAAAGTGAATGGTAAGCTCATGTATAGAATTTCAATTGGTTACGAAAAGTATCTTTGAAATTTTCTCTGTAAATCAAAGACTGGAGGTACTCAAAAGTTACAAAGTAGGACACCTCTCCAGATGAAAATTTAAGGCTTTAGCGTTAAAAAGTTTTGATACTACATCAGGTTTGAAGTGTACTTCAATATGATTCAAAAGGCAATGTTTTAAACTAAAACTCCAAAAAGAAAGGTGTTTAATACTGCCTCACTTCATCTTGTAGATGTTTGCCTACCGTTTCCTGATAAACTTTCTGCGCTATTCAGTCACTTTGCAAAACCTTTGTATCATGAAATTCGAGGGAAAGCAATATGCAAAAATGTTTTAATTCATTTGCAAATGTCAAAATTTCAACATTTTACGTTTTCTATCAAATTACCTATGACGGATGACTTTAGTTTCAAATTAAATTAGGGCATCAAACTAGATCAATCAAACTTACACAAGGAAGAGACAAATTTTCATACGAGAAGGAAGCAGAAACTCCAAATAACCACTGACATGACTTTGATCTCGTCCAGGTAAGTTGGAACACGTTTCCAACTAGGGTTGAATAATAAACTCTTAATGGTGGCGTGCATGAGATCTTGCCTTCAACTTGACTAAAATGTTTTTACTTTAGTGTATTCGCATTTTTCTTTTTGTAACAGGAAGGCCCAGTTTTTGGAAGACGAACCTTGATAAAGTTTTGAGAAAATATTGCTTTTGTGGTAAAAGTACTTGCCGAAGTACTTGTGCACCAATTTTAGTTTCTTAGCTCAAGTTGTATTGCGTAAACTAAACCACAAATCAAATTGGATCAATCCTAGTAAAAATTTATAAACATACTATTTTTTATCGTTTCATTACAACTAAGAAAGAAGCATAACAGACGGCAAAAGATCCCGAGCACGAGGGTTTTGAGCGTGTTGATAGAGAATCAGTTGTAAGCATTTGTAAGTGGGACGATGACCGTACCTTGTACACTACATGTTCATTGCTTCCTATATATATATCTAACAAGCAAACCTACGTAAGTGTAAATCCAGGGCATTTTTCCAAAATGGTTTAAGAATAGTTGAGTGTTTACATAAAAATACTCCCTCAGAAAATATCAGCTGGCTAGATGGCCATTTTTTCCTCACGGCCAGTTTAATAACCAGGAAGTGCCTTATAGATGCATTGGTTAAGCACACAGCCGTAGGTCAGCCAAAATAAAAATTACGAAATCAGTCCTAAATCCTTTCCGAGTTATAACGTATTGACGTTAGTTTTGCACAGTCGCCACTTTTTATGATGGGAAATATCTAATTAGAAACGTTTACACGTTATAAGAGGTAATACAATTCCCTATTGCTCGCACTTACGGCATCGATAAATGATTTCCAGATGCCGCAATGGCATAATTTCATTTAACATTTTTCGAGTTTAATACATTTTTAACACCGCTTTAATAACCATGCAGCATTATGGAGTGATGATCATAATCTTTGATTTGCCTGACCACTACCGCCGTGGTACCTTAACAATGTATTTAAAGGCACGTCGTTATTTTAAACGGCCGTGAAGGAACAAGATGGTCATTAGCAGCTGATATTTCTGTCGATGGTGATTTTATGTATTTGACATATTTTAAACACATTTGGGAAAATCGTGAGTACACTACGCTTGTTGCTTGTAATGGCAAATCAAACGCAAAATTGGTTTTCCGCGAGATGCAACTATTTTAGCTGTCGTCAGATATGATTTGTGAATTTCTGCAGGATAACTAAATGATTAAATGGCAGGTTATAAAGAACAATTTCGACAAGAACTTGGTATATTTGGGTATTTCTCACATATATTATTAATTCTATTATATATACTTATATATTTCTTTTTAAGATCTCTTGAAACCTTGCAAGTGACGCTGGTCAAACCCTAAATTGAACTGAAAGCGTTTACGTCCCAAAATGGGTTTTTTGACAGCGGTCAAGTTTATCTACGTATACACTACAAAAGACAATCCTAAAATTTATTATGTTCCTAGTGCTTAGATTGGCATAATTTTTTTCATCGGTCTCTCAAATTCGAAAATTTTACCAATCGGCAATAAATAAACATTATGTTGTCGACAAATATTACTAGATCAATAGATATTTATGTTTTATCCATTTCTTGCCAGAATAGAAGAAACACCGATGAACGGTACAATGTATGTCAGCGTTGTCTAAATAGAATGAAAAACCAGATATGGCTTAAAACCCGTGGGTAATGATGTTAAAACCCGGTTGGGTAGGGTTTTAAGCGGTTCTGTGGGTTATAAGGGTTCAAATGCAATTAATGGGGAGAACGGGTATTTTATTTAACATGTTATTAGGTGGTGAATTAATGTAAGCTTGTTCCGGTGTTCAGATTTGACAGTTTTGAAAGTTGATGTCAGGAATCCTGATTTTTCCAAATATTTGAAAATAGATCATTAAGAACTTCAAATTCGTTTAACAGTACAACTTTTGTGACGTTTTACTCAGGTCAGTCGATCCGTTTACTACAAAGGAACATTCGCTAAATACATACTACAAAAAATATATATTATAATGTAATATGTATATACATACTATAATTGTAACGTAAATACATATAATGCTATTATTAACACTGATAATAACTTAGTTAATACAGTTAGACAAACCATGAAGCAGGTAATAGTCATTGCCAATTAATTCCTTGTACAGGAAAAGTAAATTTAACGCATAGACCCAGGTGAAGAAAAACAATGCCACATCTCGATTTTCCATTGGGATTTTTACTGTTTTTTATATATTTACCCGTTTTTACCCTGCAAACCCACCAAAATTTAGGTGGGCTGGCCCATTCAACAACCGGGTTTAAACGGGATGCCACCTACCCATTATAACACGTGCCATCTCCTGTAAAACGACCTGACATACTTTTTTATATTTCACAAATTCAGCGTATTGTTATCTAACAAGTGTTGATTGAATAATTTTAACGAGTATATACGTTTTTTGTTTCACATGCAATGGTCCATGGTTGTTTGGTTTGCCTGGATCCGATTAAACTTTTGGGATTCCAGTGACAACGTAAATATTTGGGTTCAGTCTCACTGGAACTGGAACAACCAACCGCATAGAGAACACAACCCTTAGATCACATTTAGTGTTACGAACGTTTAAATCCCAGGATATTAGGGGAAATTTCAGTCATTTGATTAACTGACCTTTTTAAATGTGAAAGACCGAACAAAAATTGACGATGCTGATATCAGCTATCACGAACCTGATAAAGGTTTTACAAAATAATTGAAAATATTGAAAAATCCAGATACAAATACAAATTTCCATATTCACTGAGAATCACTTGACGAAGATTAATAGTCTCTAAAAGCGTTACTTTTGTTTTAACATGACGACGGAATTTATTCGTTTTGAGTTAGAAACAGGTCCCATGTATTTTTGATTTTGAAGTTCGAAGGTCCACTTTAACTTGGTTTTTTTGCAGAAAATGTTGGAAAACCGGGGGTTGGAATAACTAGAATCCTTTTCCGTCTGTAAAAAAGAAAACCCCATTTTTTCTTTCCCTTTTGAGATTTTATCTAGTTATGTTTATAAAATGAATAAACTCCGCTGTTGTTGGTCAACACAGGTAGACCCATCTACATGGGACGATGGATGCTTGACATTCTTCTGCTCTGAACCCCCAAGCCCAAACTGTTGTTCATAACATTTAGATGTGGGATGTCGCAGGAGTAGCTGAAGATGCGCCTGTAATCGTGTTTTCTCCAAAAGCTTGTGGACATCCACAATAAAAGATACATCGAAAGCATCTCTTCAAGTAGCTGCCGTATATAATTGGGTTGAGGCAGGAGTTGGAGACGGCTGTTACAAAAGCGCTTCCCGAACTCTGGGTCGACCAGCCTCTCCGCACTTTCAAAGTCAAACATGTACCTGCAATCAGAATTTGTTTACATGAAGAGTTAAAATCAGAACTTGGTTCCAATTCAAAGATTCGTGGAATATTCATGCATCATATCCTGCCCCTGAAAGTTTTACAGTGAAAATTTGTATAATAATTACGGGATAGGACTATCATCCTTTGGTTACATACGTGTTGTATATTATATACATCTGTGTTACGTGAGAGGATTGTATTGTTTTAAAATTAAATTAAATTCTGAAGCCCATATTGCTTCATTATTTCTGATTTCAACTTACCACACTACACATGCCACATAGGGAGTCCAGCAAATTACAAAGACTGTCACAATCAGCATGGATATCCACATGGCTTTGCTTTTTGCTCTCGTAATCTGAAAGGTATTTCCACTCTGTCGCATATGGCTGCTGCTCTGGGCTGATCTGATGTAGAAAGAATCGTGTAATTGGCATAGATCACGTTTATCTTATAATGTAGCACGTTTTAACACTTGCAGAGTGTTCGATTTTCTGTTCGGTCAGAGAAAGCAGTGATTTTGGAGCATTTTGACAAGGAACGATAATAGGTTTTTATTTCATGGGAAATTCATATAATAATACTTACTTGTATTCTGCGCCCGTTGTTCATTGCTCTTTTTTGAAATGGTGAAGAAGACAATGGCATATGTTACAATGATGATGACTAAAGGAGCAAAGTACATGACCACGAGGGAGAGCAGATTGTACAAGATCTCCATGTTGAAGTTGGGAAAGTAGTGGGAATTGGTGCAAAACCGGAATGAAGGATACAGCGGATGTTTTTGCGAGCTAAAAACGATAATCTGAAAATCATAATCATTTAATATATGTATATCTCACAAAAAAAAAAAGTTGGTCAACTGAAAATCATATTGTTAGCTGATTTTATTACTCCATCAGATTTTAATTTAGATGTAATTACACATCTATGCTAAAATTATCAGTTTGTAATTAGCGATTTTTAATGAAAGGTTGGAACCTTGTCTGTTTATGGCAACACTTCAAAAACGCCTATGAATTCAAATTTTAAAAGGAAGATTGTATCTTTTAATTGGACAATTTTCTGAACAACTTACTTGTGGGGATGCAAATAAAAACGAGAATGTCCAAGCAGCCAGTAGCATTTTATGGACACGCTTCATTCCTCCAAGAGATCTCATTGGGAAGACAAGGGCACAAAATCTGTCCATGCTGATGCAAACTATCACCATTGAGCTGAGATAGAGACCAAAAGTTCTCAGAAATTGGATAGATTTACAGAGCGCGTCCCCACCATACCACTTGATTGTCAGTCGCCAAAATATTTCAACAGGAATCACCACCAAGGTTACCAACAAGTCGGCTAATGCGAGATGCCAAATTAGCAACTTGATTCTGGAGGAACGCTTGAATCGCCTTTTCCACAATTCCCAACCAACTGAAACAACAACATAGAGGTTTCCTGGAGCACCAATTAAAAACATTAGTATGTAGGCAATCACACAGTTTCTAGAGTTGGCACTTAACTTTTTAAAGAGTTCAGTTATTCCTACTGTTTTAAATTGCTCCACGAGATCAAGTAATGACTCTTCTTCAACACTGCTAGTTGTTATAGGAAATGATGACGAGTTGAAAGGCAAATCTAAGGCAAAGGTAGTGTTACCCAAGTCAGTCTCGGATTTAACTTCCATGATAAAAGATTCCTCAAAGTGTCTAAATACTCACAGTTTCTTTCCCATTCCCATATGCAGTAAAAAGAGTTGTGCAATATAAAATATCATTTTCTGTATAAGTGTAAGTTAATAATGATGGACTGGTGAAATGATGTGCGTTCTCTTGCTCTTGCAAATGCAAACTGAGCTCGGAGTCAGCTTTCTCTTCCACTTTTTTGATGACTTATTTGAAATACGTATCATATTTTCATTATATAACGTTCAGTTCACAATCGATCGTCAAAAAGCTGCAAGTGTCATGACTTTCACTCGTAGCCTTACTGGTAGCTTGGAAAAGGGGTTTTTGGGATCGAATCATGAAAGTATTGAACACTTGTGTAAAAATGGTGACTGCAACCATATATAGAACTGAGTTGAGTTGCTGGTGAAGCTAAGAAGTGGCAGCTCAATAATGTTTTCTTGAGTGCATCTTGTTGATTTTTGGCTTGCTGCGTTTAGAGTCTGTTTTTTTACATTATTCCATCAACAATATCACGAAAAAAGCCACAGAACGACGACGATAGAGTACTTTTTTCGGACTGCTTTTAAGCCGGGATGCCATGATGACTAGAATTCACCCAAAAGTAACCTTGGACATTTAGAAGTCTATCCTAGAATGATGTCAAGGAATATGAAATAAAGTGGTTGTATAAATCAACGGTGAAATGTTAGTGATGCAACAACAAAACAATTAGGCATATTCAGTAATAAATTCCAGCGAATTTTCAGAACACACAGTTTGTAACAGGAAAATTGAATAGACTTCTTTTCTTCAGTGGGATAGGAGTGCAAAGTAAACAATGCAGAACGTGATGAGACTCGACTTACAACGAATTAGTAAAGAAGCCATCCAAAAATGTGACAGTATTTAATACCAACGAATTACTGCTGTAACATGTTGTCTCTTCCTTTCATGCGCTTGAATTCACGAGCACTTAGACGTTCATAATAAAAAGAGGTAGTCTACCATCTTTTCGGGAAACTAGAATAATGAAAAATGCTATTGGATTCTATTCCGGTTTTCTAAGAATGTTTACGGAAAAAGTAAATGCAATGATAATATCAATCTAACACAAATAACATTCTATTAAAATATCAAAAAGGTAGGAAAATTTAAGCCCACAATATAAATAATAATGGGGTGGAAAACACGGTGGCCTTCATTTTAATGTATATATTAGATACAATAGGATCATATGCATAAGATATATTTTGTATGAGATCTAAAATAGTGCCAAACAAAATAGCAAGGAGTTGCACACTTCAATTCGTTAGATTTTAGTCGCATGAAGGAAATACTTGAGTCATACATGAGCCTAGCAAATCCTCTATGGATTGAAGAATTACATAGAAATCCAAGATCAAGCTTAAATAATTAGAAACACACGGTCTAGTGCATTAGAATTGCAGGTTGTAGCTTACAGCACTTCAAAAAGCTTAACAGATATTCGTTTGATGTTTTCTTTTACGTTATTAGGTTTTCAAGGCTGAAAGAACTTTGTGAAAATTTGGGAAGGTTGAAATCCACTTCATCTTAAATCCAGGGCTTCAGTTACTAGTTTGTTGCATCGTTTAATTGTAAGCTTAAATCTTTTAAATGTATTCTAATTTATGGGAACACGTAATCGAGCTCTACAAACAAACATGAGAGATTTCAAAACAAAGGGAATGGCAAATTTTTAGCAAAAATGCAAACAATTTTAATTCCTCGTTACACGGTTACACAACATGAAATGTAAGATTTTTTTCTAGTGCCATACACTTTGGAACATGACGTAAATATTCTGAACTATTATATCCCCTTTAAGAATACTTTTGTGGAACTACACACTAAGTTTTAAGTCATCTAGTCAAAAAAAGTCATTTATTATCGTAACCTATCCTTTTACTTGTAGCTTGCCCTACCAAAAAGTCTCATAATGCCCCCAATTAATATTGGTAATTTTCTTTTCAATTTTATTTCACCATGCACATGCATCAATATTGTCGAGACCTTGAGTTAATATGTTGATACGATTTACATTACCAAATTCACTCCCACAATTTTGAAGACATAAAGCTTAAGTTGATAACCATTATGGAAAAATAAATTCCTTACATATTGAAATCGCAAAAGAAACCTGTAAGGAGCTTGTTCTCATTATTTTATTTCTAAACGGCTGTTCAAGCAAACCAGCACATGTTTTTCTTTGGAAACTTGTACTTGGATTGCATGTTCTTCTACCGAATGCAATTAATAACCTCTCTGGATTTTTAATTAACTACCAACCACCAAGTTGTGGGAACGTATCCATTTGCATGTTGCGAAAGGCATTATGTGTCCTGAGGGATTGATAAAAGGACTTCTTGTCGTTAGTTTGCCATCGATTCAATTTTTATAAGCTGATTACTGAGTTTCCCATTTGCTTGCCATCGACCTGTGAAGCTCATATATCAAAGCAAATGTCCAGGTCCTTGCCTTTTCATCTTCTGTTAGTGTTTGATTTTCGCAAGTTAATTAAACACGTTAGGAGCCACGATTTAGAAAAATTGAGCAACGTAGTTGACATCTTACTGCATACGATCTCGTAACGTCGTGTAATTAAAATATTTCATTGATATTATGATCGCAACAGAAGCACATGCTGATTGAAGAATTGATATTACAAAAAGATGCTACTTTGCAGTCATTCCACAAATTAAAGTTTCAAATTAAGATCGCTGTTGTCGTATTTCATTAAATGTCTTATCTTCGGTATGACTGAAACAACTTTTATTTTTCTAGAATTACGGCTAAAATATTTTCAGAATAAAAATGCTCTCGGATCTTGCATCTTCCAGAAAGAAAGCAAATTCGTTTTGCCCTAATTTACTGGGAGATCATTTTGGAGCTGCTAGGAAATTTTTTACGAATTGACGAATTAATAACTTGGAAATTAATTTTAAAACAAAATGTGAGAGTTAAATTATTCTAAAATTAACACACAAAGATTAACAGTTTGCAATTTACGTTGTTCAAAAACGGGTCTGCATTGTCACGATTGAAGAATCTAGTTTGCTACTTTTTGAAGTTCTTCCATCGCATGTTTTCTATTGCCACACTGTTATTTAAAGCATTGGGATGATGAGATGTTGCAAGTGTTGTTGCGGATCCAAGTGCAATCACTTGACCTTGAATATTTTGTGAGCATCCACGAAGTAAAATGCACCTGAAACAACTTTTCATATAGTTACCATAAAGGATAGGATTGACGCATGAGTTAGAGACGGCCATGACAAAAAGCGCTTCTTGAATACTGGGGTCAACCAGTCTCTTCGCACTTTTGAAGTCGAACATGTACCTAAAATGGAAA